>JAODAL010016138.1:0-81656 GCA_025379985.1 Phyllomedusa bahiana
TTTTGTGTCCCACGCACGCACCACCTTATCTAAATCAGTCTGAACGGACACCGTGACCCCCGAGCCCGTCCCAGCACTGGAACCGACCCCCCTTCCCACCACGGAGGGGGGAAAAACATTACCCACCGCCACCGAACCCCAAGCCGAGACCGGCAAATACTTGCTCCAAACCCCCCGTAGGCCCTGGGAACCGAGCCCAAAATCCCTAAAAACTACCCGCCAAAATCCTGCCATCCCGGGAACCGGGACCGCCCGAAGGGGCTTTGCCCATGCCCGAACCCTGACATCCCCCACTGGTGGCGACAAAAAAAAAACATGGAATAAGACTCACCGGGTTTGCGCGGGTGCTGTGAACCCGCCAGCCGTGCGACCGATCCCTGAAGCGGCTGCCCTCGTCTGCCACTCCTCGACGATCTCGCTCCCCACCGACCTCCGCCTGCGCCTGGTCCCGAACCAAACGGACCGTGGATCGCATCCGCGACGACGATATCCCAGATGCACTCTCCGCTGACCTGGAACCGCGATCCGACCTTCCTGCAACACCAGGCGCCGGACCGACATCCGCGCCGCCAACCGCTGGGGTGGTCCCCGCTGAAACCGCTGGCCGTCCGCTCGACCTCCGTTGCCTGGTGAGCGGCCCGACCGGAACCTCGCCGGAACCGCTCACCGTCTCCCGCGCTTCACCGCCGACAGGAGCCCCGGCAGCAACCCCCACAAGGCCGTGGCGGCTGCCGCCGTGCTCCGCAGGACCCGCCCGCCTCCTAGAATTCCTCCCAGGCCGAGCAGGGGGTGCGCGGGCCGCAGCCCGCTCCGCTCGCCCTGAAGGGTCCCGAGGGGGGCTTCGACGGCGCAATGCGGGCCCTAGGTAAACTCAGGGCTCAGCCCTGGCAGAGAGGCCTAGTGCGGCGCCTCGGGTGGCCAGCGGACCCCGTAGCGACCCCAGGTGAGGTGAGGGATAAGGCCGGTGACCCGTCCCCCAATGCCCCTTGCACCTGCTGCTGTAGCCAGTCCTGCCCACGTTCACCAGCAGCTCTCCTGAGCTGCTCCAGAAGCTGATCGACCGCCGCCATTATCCACACTCTGGAACGCCGCACAGCAGAGGCTCTTCACTTTCTCACTGCCTCTGCCTGAGTGGTGACCGCGCGGCGCGGGGCGGCGGTTATATAAAGCTCCGCCCCCTCCAACACGCGCGACGCGCACCGCGCGCCGCACGTCACCAGCCACGTCCCGCGCGTCACCCCGCGCGCTGCGCCCATCACGTCCTACCTCCCCGTACCCCGCAGGAGCCGGCGCGCCAGGTCATGTGGGGCCTCCCTCCAGGGCTGCGCCCCCATGTCCGGCCCCGTTCTATACAATACAATATTCCTACCACTAGGGACTTATGTAAATCCCATGCTAATCTATATCAATACCAGCATGCAATGGTACACTATTATCTATGAACATATTTCTACTGTAAAATGTCTAAGTATGGTAACTAGCTTTAGACCTGTGTGGGAAAAGGTTAGTGGGGAAATGGGAGGCGGATATTCGGGAGGGAGAGTGGGCATACACAAAGGCCCGAAGCTTTATTAAAATGATATGCACATTAGACACGAGAGGGAAGAGGGTTGTGGGAAAGGACAATTATTAAGCAAATAAGCACTACAGCAAATAAGCATTAAAGATCCGTCTCCCTGCAGATAAACCAGGCTGTAATAGTCTCTGACTGGGCTGTAATTAGCCGCCGACAATCTTGAACCGACATCCTCTCTCTGTGCAGGGTAAGGTGGTTCCTGGAGATCCATAGAGCGTCCTTAAAGCAGTTCATAAGGCGCCAGGCCTCCTGGATGGCCGAACTGTGTGTACCCCAGGAAAGAGCCCATAAAGCACGGACGTGTGCTCTAAATTTTCCCTGGGTATGGAGTCCTTAAGTTTGTGCTGAAGGGAATCCAACAAACGCTGAGCAAAGGGGCATTCCCAGAAAAGATGGTATGCAGTCTCCTTCACAAAAGGACACCGCGGGCAATACCTCGTTTTACTCAGGTTACAGGCATGCATGAAGGACCTGAGGGGCAGGCCCCCCTGGATAGCCATCCATGACATGTCCTTGTGTTCGTTGGTGATCCTGCAGAAAAAACCCAAATTTTTCCAAACCGTTGAGGGGTGTCCCCGCAAATCGGGGATCGTCTCCAGCGTGTCTTTGGCTCTGATGAGCTTGTGGATTACCTTGGATTTCCACAAATGGGGCTTCAACCCCTCCAGATGTCTCCCTCACGAACTGGGTGACGTCCAAAAGAACCAAGGCGTCCCCATTTGTAAGGGAAGAGCTATCCCACCCCAGGCCACGCCAAAGGGGCAGGGGGAAAAAGTGGGAAACGGATCGCCCGAGCCCTCTTCTGGACGATGGTGCGGCGGATGCAATCGCAAACAAAAGAAACCCCTCAGCAGGGTGGGGATATCCGGATGCCTTTCCCACTTTTGAGGGGATCCTTGTAGAGAAGGCTCTGCTTGACTCGACCATCTTCGAGCCCCAAAAGAAGTAGAAAAAGGGCCCTGGTAATGGGGCCCCACACACGGTGGCGAGGGGGCCAGGCCTGCGCGTGTAGAGAAAATCGGCAGGATCTTGTTACGCAGAACCAATGCTTTACCTTCCAGGGTGAGCCTCCTGAGACTCCAAAGACCGAACCGTTGATTGACCTTTAACAAGCGCTCCTGCCAAGACTTTAGGGCCGCTCCTTCCTTACCGAACCAGACTCACAGGATCTTGATGAAATCCGGTTGCACGGAACAGGGAAAGGGGCGGAGGGGACGGCTGCCAATTTTCCGAAGATCATGGCTTCCGACGTCCCGCAGTTGACCTTTGCTCCTGAAGCCTTGCCGAACTCCTCGCAGGTCTGGGCGAGTGCCCCTCACCGATCGCTGTCGGCGCAGAAGACCGTCACGTCGTCCATGTAGAGCGAGCACTTGACTTCGTAGCGTCCGGGTCCCGGTGCGGTGATCCCTCTGATCTCTCCATTCTGGCAGATAGCCTCGGCAAAGAGCTCTATGCAACACACAAAAAGGAGAGGTGAAAGAGGACAGCCTTGTCTGACCCCGGACAAGATGGGGAAGGGGTCAGTCTTCCAGCCGTTCACCAACACCGAGCTGAAAATGTCACGATACATCAGGTTAATGACAGAGCAGAACATATCGCCGAAACCAAGCTTGCGCAAAGCCTTACCCATGAAGACGTGGGAGACCCGGTCTTCTCCTGATCCAGACTGACCAGGGCCGCGGGTGTGCGGCGGCCTAGGATGTAGTGGACCGTGTCCCTCACCAGAGCGGGACTATCCGCGATCCTGCGACTAGGAACGCCGCAGGTCTAGTCCGGGTTTATGACCCGTCCGATGACAGATTTTAGCCTATTCTCCAATACCTTTACCAGGATCTTGTAGTCAACGTTGAGCAGGGAAATAGGGCGCCAGTTCTTGAGATCGCACCTCTTCCCCTTGCGCTTAAACAAAATGGTTATCATGCCCTCTCTCAGCAATAGAGGCATTCTGCCCTCCGCCGCCATCTCGCAATAGACCTCCAGCAGGTCGGGACACATAGGACACATGTTGCACTCATCACTTACACATAGGACACATGCTGCACTCATCACTTACACATAGGACACATGCTGCACTCATCACATAAGACACTCTGCAGTCACCACTATCACATAGGATACATGCAGCACTCATCACTAACACATAGGACACATGCTGCACTCATCACTTACACATAGGACACATGCAGCACTCATGACTTACACATAGGACACATGCTGCACTCATCACTTACACATAGGACACATGCAGCACTCATCACTTACACATAGGACACATGCAGCACTCATCACTTACACATAGGACACATGCTGCACTCATCACTTACACATAGGACACATGCTGCACTCATCACTTACACATAGGACACATGCTGCACTCATCACTTACACATAGGACACATGCAGCACTCATCACTTACACATATGCATAGTTGGCAACTTTTGAAACTGAAAAAGTAGGAGATTGTAGAGGGCGGCGTGCTCCGCGGCAAAAATTTGCATGGACACGCCCATTTTGTCAGTGTGCTACGCCCCTTCAAAAAGCCACACCCACTCCACCTAACTGCATAACGGCTTTGGAAGAAAGCCAGGTAGATGCCCTTATAGCCAGGTAGTAGCCCCCCATAACCAGGTAGTGCCCCTTACAGGCAGGTAGATGCCCCCTTGTAGCCAAGTAGATGCCCCCTTGTAGCCAGGTAGATGCCCCCTCTGTAGCCAGGTAGAGCCCGCTCTGTAGCCAGGTAGAGCCAAATTTGTAGCCAGGTAGATGCCCCCCTTTGTTAGCCAGGTAGATGCCCCCTTTGTTAGCCGGGTAGATGCCCCCTTTGTTAGCCAGGTAGTGCCCCCATTGTTGCCAGGTAGTGCCCCCTTTGTTAGCCAGGTAGTGCCCCCTTTGTTAGCCAGGTAGTGCCCCCTTTGTTAGCCAGGTAGTGCCCCCATTGTAGCCCGGTAGCGCCCCCAGTGGAGCCAGGTAGCGCCCCCCCTCTGTTGCCAGGTAGATATCCCCTCTGTTGCCAGGTAGACCCCCCATTGTAGCCAGGTAGTGCCCCCTCTGTTGCCAGGTAGTGCCCTCCCCCCCCATTGTAGCCAGGTAGAGCCCCCCTATAACTAATAAAAATAAAATAATAAAAGCCACTTACCTCACCTGGCTCCGGACATCCCCCGGCCGACTGAGTAGTCTCAGCGTCGCACGGGAGTGAGTGCAGCCGCGCATCACTCCCCCTGCGACGCTGACCTGTATGTACAGCGCGCACCGGCACTGTACATACAGGGAAAGAAGGGAGGAGGGAGCGATCCCTCCTGCCTCCTCACTGTACTGCTGACTGACTGTGCGGCTGCGGCCGCACAAGTCAGTGAAACTCGCCGGGCGGGTGAGCGGCTGCGGCCACTTCACCCGCCTGTAGGAGCGGCCCGGCGGCGCCAGAGTGGCGCACCAGCGCTACTCTTGCGGCGAGGTCCCCCCGCTGCCTGCTGGCGGCGGGAGGAATGCCAATTCTGCCGGGAGGGACCCCCATTAGCGGGACCCCCCGCCAAAAGCGGAAGAGTTGGTGTGTATGCACATAGGACACATGCAGCACTCATCACTTACACATAGGACACATGCAGCACTCATCACTTACACATAGGACACATGCTGCCCTCATCACTTACACATAGGACACAGGCTGCACTCATCACTTACACATAGGACACATGCAGCACTCATCACTTACACATAGGACACAGGCTGCACTCATCACTTACACATAGGACACAGGCTGCACTCATCACTTACACATAGGACACATGCTGCACTCATCACTTACACATAGGACACATGCTGCACTCATCACTTACACATAGGACACATGCTGCACTCATCACTTACACATAGGACACATGCTGCACTCATCACTAACACATAGGACACATGCAGCACTCATCACTTACACATAGGACACAGGCTGCACTCATCACTTACACATAGGACACATGCTGCACTCATCACTTACACATAGGACACATGCAGCACTCATCACTTACACATAGGACACATGCAGCACTCATCACTAACACATAGGACACATGCTGCACTCACACTTCACATAGGACACATGCAGCACTCATCACTTACATATATGACACATGAAGCACTCATCACTTACACATAGGACACAGGCTGCACTCATCACTTACACAAAGGACACATGTAGCACTCATCACTTACACATAGGACACATGCTGCACTCATCACTTACACATAGGACACAGGCTGCACTCATCACTTACACATACTCATCACTTACACATAGGACACAGGCTGCACTCATCACTTACACATAGGACACATGCTGCACTCATCACTTACACATAGGACACAGGCTGCACTCATCACTTACACATAGGACACAGGCTGCACTCATCACTTACACATAGGACACATGCAGCACTCATCACTTACACATATGACACATGCAGCACTCATCACTTACACATAGGACACATGCAGCACTCATCACTTACACATATGACACAGGCAGCACTCATCACTTACACATAGGACACATGCAGCACTCATCACTTACACATAGGACACATGCAGCACTCATCACTTACACATAGGACACATGCAGCACTCATCACTTACACATAGGACACAGGCTGCACTCATCACTTACACATAGGACACAGGCTGCACTCATCACTTACACATAGGACACAGGCTGCACTCATCACTTACACATAGGACACATGCAGCACTCATCACTTACACTTAGGACACTTGCATCACTCATCACTTACACATAGGACACATGCTGCACTCATCACTTACACATAGGACACATGCTGCACAATTACACATAGACACATGCACACTCATCCTTACACATAGACACGGCCACCATCACTTACACATAGGACACAGGCTGCACTCATCACTTACACATAGGACACAGGCTGCACTCATAGCTTTCACATCCTTTTGGATACTTTTTCATACTGTTCCATTTCCACTTTTTCACTTTTCTCCTTTGCTTCAATCCCCTCCAATGGAAACCTTCAACAAGCTGATATACTAGTATCTAGATTGTTCCTATTATGGACTTCTAACTACTACTCTATCTGCCCTCATGTACACTGTGGCTCTGACTAGATCACTATTACCAGACTTCTCCCTGCGACCTGACCGTTACCCAAAGCAACTGTAATAAACCCATCAGCTGGTTATTGGGGTGACCTGCGGCACGTATGGAGGTACATAGGACTGGAAAAGAATTCATATAAACCCCTAATAAGATCAGTCTGTTTCCAGATAGCAGGTCATGGTGAGTACAAGCTGAAGATTAAGTGAAAACTGTTATTACGGGCTTCCTGACCATGTAACTGTGCTCGTCGCCCATAGACCTCCATCGTGAGGCCTCTCTTTGGCTGCAGATGAAGGACTCGGTGATTGCTCTTTGGCAGTTACAGATGATACCGATAAGACATTCAATGGAAATCTCCTCCATTTTATGGTGATTATTCCTTCACGTTACAGATGTTACTGGGGTTTGGGAAATGTATCAGGGACCCTGGGAATGTGGTCTAATCACAGGGAAGTGAGGGCGGCCTATTACCCTCTATACTCTGGTATTAATCTTCTTCTTTTTAAAGACAACATGAAAAGCTCGCAATAGACTATATCCAGATACGGTAATTACCTCCAGCCAACATGTGTTACACAACCCAGCGCACCATCTACATCAGGAGTGGCTTAGATTACGTTATAGGGACACGAATGGGATGAGTTGGTGTCGTTTTCAGAGCCGGGGACCTGGGTCTATAACATCAGAGTAATAGGAACTGTTCCTGAATATAGTCACCACTATCATGGGATCCTCCTGGGATGGCACCAACTACTGAACTGGCACATTCTTGCCATTCACTTTCAGCCCAGGAAGAAAACACAGCATATAGGTTTTTATTTCATTATACTTATATAGTAAGAACTGTATACATCATGTTAGAAACTGGGGAAATATATACACGAGTCACATTATTATTAT
Organism: Phyllomedusa bahiana; assembly: GCA_025379985.1. Classification (NCBI taxonomy): domain Eukaryota; kingdom Metazoa; phylum Chordata; class Amphibia; order Anura; family Hylidae; genus Phyllomedusa; species Phyllomedusa bahiana. Next base: position 7,600 of record JAODAL010016138.1, read on the forward strand.
GACCACCCGCTAATATCCATAGTCACTGTGTCACAGCAGGGTTGGGAGTAACTCAATAAAGTCCTGGTAGGTTGTCCCAGGTGTCTGGAGCTGACTGCATCCCTCAGCTGCTGAAGGGTCCATAGAGCCATCACCACCATCCAGGGGCTCCACAGCTGCTGGAGGGTCCATAGAGCCAACACCACCATCCATGGGATCCCACAGCTGCTGGAGGGTCCATAGAGCCAACACCACCATAGAGGAACTCCAGAGCTGCTGGAGGGTCCATAGAACCAACACCACCATCCAGGGGCTCCCACAGCTGCTGGAAGGTTCATAGAGCCAACACCACCATCCAGGGGTTCCCACAGCTGCTGAAGGGTCCATAGAGCCAACACCACCATCCAGGAGCTCCCACAGCTACTGGAGGGTCCATAGAGCCAACACCACCATCCAGGGGCTCCCACAGCTGCTGGAGGGTCCATAGAGACAACACCACCATCCAGGGACTCCCACAGCTGCTGGAGGGTCCATAGAGCCAACCCCACCATCCAAGGGGGCCACAGCTGCTGGAGGGTCCATAGAGCCAACACCACCATCCAGAGGGGACACAGCTGCTGGAGGGGCCATAGAGTCAACACCACCATCCAGGGGCCCCACAGCTGCTGGAGGGGCCATAGAGCCAACACCACCATCAAGGGGCTTCCACAGCTTCTGGAGGGTCCATAGAGCCAACACCACCATCCAGGGGCTCCCACAGCTGCTTGAGGGTCCATAGAGCCAACACCACCATCCAGGGGGGACACAGCTGCTGGAGGCTCCATAGAACCAACACCACCATCCAGGGCCACACAGCTGCTGGAGGGGCCATGGTGCCAACACCACCATCTCGGGGGGACACAGCTGCTGGAGGGTCCATAGAGCCAACACCACCATCCAGGGGCTCCCACAGCTGCTGGAGGGTCCATAGAGCCAACACCACCATCCAGGGGCTTCCACAGCTACTGGAGGGACCATAGAGCCAACACCACCATCCAGGGGCCTCACAGCTGCTGGACGATCCATAGAGCCAACACCACCATCCAGGGGCCCCACAGCTGCTGGAGGGTCCATAGAGCCAACACCACCATCCAGGGCCCCCACAGCTGCTGGAGGGTCCGTAGAGCCAACACCACTCTCCAGGGATCCCGCAGCTGCTGGAGTGTCCATAGAGCCAACACCACCATCCAGGGGGGACACAGCTGTTGGAGGGTCCATAGAACCAACACGACCATCCAGGGGCTCCCACAGCTGCTGGAGGGTCCATAGTGCCAACACCACCATCAAGGGGCTGCACAGATGCTGGAGGGCCCATAGAGCCAACACCACCATCCAGGGGCTCCCACAGCTGCTGGAGGGTCCATAGAGCCAACACCACCATCCAGGGGCTCCCACAGCTGCTGGAGGGTCCATAGAGCCAACACCACCATCCAGGGGCTCCCACAGCTGCTGGAGGGTCCATAGAGCCAACACCACCATCCAGGGGCCCCACAGCTGCTGGAGGGGCCATAGAGCCAACACCACCATCCAAGGGGTCCACAGCTGCTGGAGGGGACATAGAGCCACACCACCATCCAGGGGCTCCCACAGCTACTGGAGGGTCCATAGATCCAACACCACCATCCAGGGGGGACACAGCTGCTGGAAGGGCCATAGAGCCAACACCACCATCCAGGGGCTCCCATAGATGCTCAATTGTGTTCAAGTCTGGAGAATTAGGGGCCCTGGTAGTACTTGGAAGTCTTGGCAATGCTTTGGCAACCAATGTCGGACATTTCTCGTCATGTGACATGTTGTATTGTCTTGCTGGAAGATCCCATCTGCCCTAGGGAAGGCAATAAGCATATATGGCTATACATGATCTGCAAGGATGGATTCATACCCAGATCGGTTAAGAGTACTTTCCACATGGATGAGTGACCCAGAGAAAGCTACAAAGACATTCCCCAGATCATAAGACTTCCACCACCAGCTTGTGTTCTTCCAGCAATAGTTGCAGAGTGTTTGTTCTCTGATGTTTCTCTCCTGACATCCAATGTCCGTCTATTCAATGGAGCAGAAAACACGAATCACCGCAGAAGCTTGCCCTTTGTCAATCAGCGGAGCTCCAATTCCAATAAAAACTGGAGCCTTTTCTGCCGATGCAGCTTGGTTAGCAGAGGTGCAGCCATGACCTGTAACCATCTTCTCTGCTCCGGGCTCCATATGCAGTAGTGTTCACTGAACTGCTGTGTTAGACTCGTGTCTGGTAGCCCCTGGGTAATTTAGGCAGTGAGCTGCTCCACTGTAATGAGTCAGTCTACCCTCACACACCTTTCATCTCCCACGTCAACGGTACAAAGGGTTCTGCAGTCACTTCTTCACAATGGCACCATTTGTCCTCTCACGATGCACTTTCACCACAGCAGCCACCAACAGTTTACAAACTTTTGCAGTTTCATGAGCATCGCCACCCCTGCCCTGAAAGCCAATAATCATCTGTTTTTGCTACTCTGTTAAATCGCCCCTTTTATTTATCACAGCTACAAGGGATATGTGTGCAAACAGCCTATCACACACCTCATACACCCACCGAGCTATCCACTGTCGTTGTCAAAAGTAGGAAGTGGTCATAATAATATGACTCAACTGTGTATCAGATGTGCTCCCCCTAATGGCAACAAAAATAATTTTATCACTTGGCTTCTCATCAGGAGGCACTAGGGGCGACATGTATCAAAATGGTCTAGGTCTAAACTCTCTTTGTTGCCCATAACAACCAATCAGAGCTCATAGCAACCAATCAGAGCTCACAGCAACCAATCAGATCCCATAGCAACCAATCAGAGCTCATAGCAACCAATCAGAGCTCGTAGAAACCAATCAGATCTCATAGCAACCAATCAGAACCCATAGCAACCAATCAGAGCTCACAGCAACCAATCATAGCCCATAGCAACCAATCAGAGCTCACAGCAACCAATCAGAGCTAACAGCAACCAATCAGAGCCCATAGCAACTAATCTGAGCGCCACTTTCATTTCATGTAGTGCTCTGGAAAAATGAGAGGGGCGCTCTGGTTGCTATGAGCTCTGATTGCATATCGGGCCACATTTATGAAAACTGTCTAACCGCAAGACTGTCCTTGTTGCCCAAAGCAACCAATAAGAGCCCATAGCAACCAATCAGATACCATAGCAACCAATCAGAACTCACAGCAACCAGTCAGAGCCCATAGCAACCAATCAGACCTCAGCTTTTATTTTTCCAGAGCAGTAAAAGAAATGAAAGCTGATTGGTTGCTATGGGCTCTGGTTGCTATGAGCTCTGATTTGGTTGCTATGAGCTCTGATTGGTTGCTATGAGCTCTGATTGGTTGCTATGGCCCTGATTGATCGCTATGGCTCTGATTGGTTGCTATGGGCTCTGGTTGATATGAGCTCTGATTTGGTTGCTATGAGCTCTGATTGGTTGCTATGAGCTTTGATTGATCGCTATGGGCTCTGATTGGTTGCTATGAGCTCTGTCTGGTTGCTACGAGCTCTGATTGGTGGCTATGGGCTCTGATTGGTTGCTATGAGCTCTGATTGGTTGCTATGAGTTCTGATCGGTTGCTATGAGCTCTGATTGGTCACTATGGGCTCTGATTGGTTGCTATGAGCTCTGATTGGTTGCTATGGACTCTGGTTGCTATGAGCTCTGATTGGTTGCTATGGGCTCTGATTGGTTGCTATGGGCTCTGATTGGTTGCTATGAGCTCTGATTGGTTGCTACGGGCTCTGATTGGTCGCTATGGGCTCTTAATGGTTTGCTATGGGCTCTGATTGGTTGCTATGAGCTCTGACTGGTTGCTATGAGCTCTTATTGGTTGCTTTGGCCAACAAGGACAGTCTTGTGGCTAGACAGCTTTCATAAGTGTGGCCCATAATGTCTTGTCCTCTTTAGCTGGCACGGACAGTGAACTTCGAGTGACCATGAATGTTGGGTCATTACACAAACAAGCGGCGATCAGACAATACATTCAGTCGTCGTCTCTTGGGATCACGTCTTGGGAACAATCTGCTACATGAGAAAACAATAATTGTTCCAAAGAAATCACCAGAACTGGTTGAGTTACTTGTTTAAATAACTAAATTCAATTAGGAAAATTTCCAACCGTCCCCACGTTATGGTGTTTTCATTTGCAATTGCAATTGTCGTTTTCCATGACCTGTAACCATAGTCACCATCCATCTCATGGACAAGTCTCAGAGGTCAACATAGCAGCTTTATTATAGAGCTGGTGACCTCTTTCATGTGAGCAGGTTAGGGATGTAATAATTATGGGATGCAATCCATCTGCTTTTTGACACTATGGGCTTGTAGGAGCCTATATGGTGGCAGATGGGGTACTGCTGTTTCTATGCTATGGGGCTGTAGGTTCTCCCTGAACCATGTGCCATGTGCTTCCTCTGTGGACCATAACAATAAGAATGTCTCAAATCTGTCCCTGTTCGGTTTGACTCCAGCTCGACCAAACCCATAAAACAATTCTGGTTCCGTACGCCCCCAAACCTGAATTTTTTCAACCTGACCCTAATCTCAAACCTGACCAGAACTCTAGCCCTAACCCTCAATTAGGGTAAGGTTAAGGTTTTTATTTTTTCAAATGGTTTTAAACTGGTTAACCCGTTCTTCAGCACTTTCTGTTCCGTAAAAAAGAAAAATTGTCAGGATCTCCCAAAATTGCTAAATAAAGGGAGTAGGTAACATGGCTGCAATACAGATACACCAAAACAGACCAGGACACTCTGCAAAAGACAAGAACCGAATATATCAATAATTTCAAAGTGCATTTCAGCTATATGTAGAAAACTCGAAAATCTGAGGATCTTTTGATCAAATTTTTTGTCAAAACTGTGAAGGCCCATCCACCAACGGCAAGGTGGCCTCAGTTCAGATGGGAATGACTTTAAATCTTATCATTCTTGATGCCTTTCTAGGCCTCTATACTTTTCAGGGTATTAGAGTCCCAGCTAGGCTTGGACTAGGCCACTCGAGGGTATGAGAAACCTCCAAAGTATCCCTAGGCTTGGTGGGTTCCTAGGGATGGTGGACCCCTTGGGCATGACAGGTCTGAGGCTGGTTTTCAGGGAAAAAGGCAGAGAAAGAGAGGCAAGGGGTAGAGTGCAAAAGTCATGTGTAGAATTTACCGTAATGTAAAGTATATGTAAGGTGGGCCCCAAGAATTAACTCCACCGGTGGTCCCCAAAAATCAACTTCACTGTTGGGCCCCAAGAATGAACTTCACTGGTGGGCTCCAAGAATGAACTTCACTGGTGGGCCCCAAGAATGAACTTCACTGGTGGGCCCCAAGAATGAACTTCACTGGTGGGCCCCAAGAATCAACTGCACTGGTGGGCCCCAAGAATCAACTTCACTGGTGGGCCCCAAGAATCAACTTCACTGGTGGGCCCCAAGAATCAACTCTACTGAAGGTCCCCAATGATGTAGATATCTTTTTTTCTTCTTAGCAACCTCTCTGTCTCCCACGGACCTGAAAACACAACAATGCACTGCGATTTCTATCAAAAGATTTAGAATACTTTATATGGACTGACATGATTTTTTAAAGGGTATAGGCGTGATCATACAGAGAAGGTAGGCATATTACAATCCAATCAAAGATAAGTATATAGCATAAGATATAGTGTAACCAAGGCAGATGTCAGAGTCTTAATGTAAAGATACCATTTAATTATTAAAATCATGACACCTCCCATCTACCAAAAAATAAAAATGAATACTCTGACATCTGCCTTAGTTACCCTAATCTAATAACCTTAAATAAGCAGCAGCTATGACCTGTTATTCACAATGCCACGGCCTTCTAGACGTAATCTCTAGACCAAATATTATGATGTGAGCGGAAACAGAACTGTCTTGTACCTAGTCAGAAATTCATACAGAATATTAGAACAAAGATTTAAGTTTGAAGAAGACAAGATGGATGCCATAAATTAAATGCTAAAATTATCAAATTTATTTTCAATTCTGTTTCACCCAAGAATCAACACCACTGGTTGACCCCAAGAATCAGCTTCACTGGTGGGTCCCAGAATCCGAGTAGAGTCTGACGAGTAAATTTTACTCATCATCTGGACATACCCTAAGTAAGACCAACAAATAAAGCCTTTTGATGTTACACAGGGCATAGTAATAAAAGAATGTAAAAAAGACAATGATTAAGAAGAACAACTTCAACCAAAACGATTGTGTTGAAGATGGAACAAAACTAACAATGTAAATTCTCTGCTGCTTTCATCCTCATCTAAATGGTGATGTGGATAATGGATAAACCAAGCGACTTTGGATTTAACTGGGAGCTAAAAAGAGGCGTAGAGTCTAATTCTGTGCCCCTTAACCCTACTCGGACTGTGTGCTTCATATTAAAGATTAGAGTGGGCACCCCCCATTATGCTGCTGGTTTTTTCCACATTGGACAGAAGGTCTGGTGTCTGGGCAAATTCCTCACCTTCTTACTTATTATGGATGAAACTAGGATAATTTGGCAGTGATATCTTATTGCACCATATTATCTGATATTACGATACAACAAATGCTATTTAAAACATTTGCTGGGTGCTGCTGTCCGCTTATTTGGGGATAGATATCCCTGCCCTAACCATCAGGAAGATGCTTGGGCTATGTACCCTATACAAGACCTTGCTCCTGAGCAATTGTGATCCATCTTCACTGTATATCCGACAATCCTGTGCTCCATAGATACGTTATGTATGTGGTACGGTGTTTTTCTCATTCTCCGACATGAAGTCAGAATAAACCTTCCCCGTTTTAGGTCAATTCGGAACCAAAATTATTTATATTTCTCAAATGCCAGAATAATGAGAGAACATTTTTTAAGACATTTTTATTACTTTCTGTAAAATCAAAAGTTTACATACACTAGGATTACTCTAGTAAACAATTTGGGGCAGGCCATATGATGAGGTCATGTCTTTGGAAGCTTCTGATTGGCAACATCTGAGTTAATTAGAGACACATATGTGGATGTATTTTTTTATGCACACCAGAAACACACTGCTTCTGTGTGTAACATCATGGGAAATTCTAAAGAAATCAGACAATATATCAGGAAGAGAACTGTGGACATGCACAAGTATTGTTTATCCTTCCAGATACCTGAAAAACTTCTTGTTAATCTGTATTTAGCAATTATAATCTAAGTACAAAAAGAGGGGAATGTCCAGTTATCAGACCGCTCAGGAAGGAGACGGGTTCTGTGTCTCAGAGATGAACGTGCTTTGGTCTCACATGTGCATATCAATCCAAGAACAAAAGCAAAAGACCTTGTGAAGATGCTGGTGGAAGCTGGTAAGATTGTGTCACTATCCATAAACGAGTATTGTATAACAGGGGCTGAAAAAGCTTTACTCCAAAAGAAACATATAAAAGCCAGATTGATGTTTCCAAATGCACACAGGAACAAAGACCTACATTTTTGGAGAAATGTCCTGTGGTCTGCCAAAACTAAATTTCAACTGTTTGACCATAATAACAACCATTACGTTTGGAGGGAAATGGGAGAAGCTTCACAAAATAGATGGAATCATAAGGAAAGAAGATTATATTTTAAATACAAAGTGACATCTCAAGACATAGTTTCATAGTTTCATAGTTTGTAAGGCTAAAAAAAGACAAGTCGTCCATCTAGTTCAGCCTGTTGGCTAAGGTGTGACCAGAGGAAGGCAAAAACCCCCAATGAGGTTTGAAGCCAATTGTCCTCATTTTAGGGAAAAATTCCTTCCTGAACTCCAATCTGGCAATAGAAAAATCCTGGATCAAGACCCCTCTCCTGAATCCTAGTCACTGTAACTTGTTATTTATTACGGCTCCAGAAATGCATCCCAAACCCCTTTTTTAACTCGGGTTTTTGAATTCACCCATGACAAGTCCCCTTGGCAGAGAATTCCATTAGTCTCACTGCTCTTACAGTAAAAGAATCCCTTTCTATGTTTATGTAGAACTTTCGTTCCTCTAAGACGTAGGGTGCCCCCTTGTTCTAGATACAGCCCTGTGTATAAATAAATTTGGGAGAGATTTTATATTTGACCTTTTTATGTATTTAAACATATTTATTATGTCCCCCGAAGCCTTTTTCTCTAAACTAAATAACCCTTAATCTTTTCCAATCTTTCTGTGTACTGTAGTCCACCCAGTCTTTTATTATTTTTTTTGCCCGCCTTTGTACCTGTTCAAGCTCTAAAAATGTCTTTCCTGTGCACTGGTGCCCAAAAAATGTACACAAAATTCCATTTGTGGTCTAAACCAGTGACTTGTATAATGGGAGAATAATGTTCTCATCATGTACATCTATGCCCCTTTAATGCATTTCCCCTGATCCTATTTGCTTTGGCTGCTGCTGGCCTGGACAGCTGGCTCCAATTAAAATTTACTGTCCACCAGGATTCCCAAGTCCTTCTCCATGTCACTTTTACCCCGTGTTTTTCCAATTTAACATTTTAATCATGTAATGGATTTCTCTTCCCATGTGCATAACCTTGCATTTTATCAGTGTAAACCCTCATCTTCCCTTTCCCCGCCCGGCCTCCAAAATTATCCAGATCCCTTTGTAATAAATATTATCTCTATTGTGTTTGATTACTTTACAGAGCTTAGGTATCGTCTGCAAAGATCGTATTCTACTGTGTATTCCCTGTGTAAGATCATTAATGAAAATGTTAAGAGGATAGGGCCCAATACTGACCCTTGTGGTACCCCACTAGAACAGCGATCCAGTCTGAGTATGTACCGTTTTAATTTCAAACCCCTTTTGTTTTTTTTTAAAATGGGCCAGTTGCTTAACCCCCCTTGCCCCCACATTTTTTCCCCCCCCCCCCCCCTTCCCCCCCTATGCAAAAATTCCCCCCCAATTTTATTTAAAACCCAAACCCTTTTTTGGTTTGGGAAAACCCCCTCAAAAACTTTAAAAAATCTAATAAATGACAAACCAGGGCCCCCACCCCCCCCATCCAGGGCTAGCACGATCTTCCTCATTGAAGCTGATGAGTTTTTCCCGACAGGGGCCCCATCCCTTTTTGAAACCCATGCCCGGAACGGCATTATACATCAGGGCCAAAGGGAAATTAAAAAATTTGGGGGGAAATGGGTCCCTTTCCAAAATGGAAAAATGACCCAAAACTAAAATACCAAACGGTTACAAAGTGGCCCTTTAAAGGAAAAAACCCCGTCAAAGTTTTGGGGGGTGGGCCCCACAACGCTTTGAAACTCAAACCCCTTTTTGAAAAAATTTTTGGGAAAAAGCAGGGAAAAGGGGGAGGTGTGGAGGACCACCCCAAACCCAAAAATGGCAAAGTTTCCCAGCAAATTCCCGGGCTGGAGGGGGGGGCCAAAAAAAAATTCCAAAAAAAATATTGTGAGAAGCTTGGAAGGATTTCCAAAAACATTTGGGCCCAAATTTTCCCTAAAGTTTTAAAGGGGAATGCCCTTTCCAAAAACTAATGAAAAAAAAAGGAAATTTTTGGGCTTTGGGGAGAAAGAAAAAATAAAAAAAGCCTTAAAATTCTCTTCCCTTTTTTTTTTTGGGGATTTGGCCCAAAAAAAATAATTTTTGGTTCCAAAATTTAACCCAAAACCGGGGGAAAGGTTTTTTTCTGGGTTTCATGTCAAAAAAGAAATGAGAAAAACCTTTCGATGGGGCTTTTTATATAGTGTATGGGGAAAATTCTGGTTTTAACGTAAAGAAAACCCGCGTAATATAAAATTAAAATTTCGGGCCCGAAAAATAGAAAAAGTCACATATCACCCAGAAGAAAAGCCTGAAAAACCACCAAAGCTTTAAAAATTTTTTTCCAGCTGTCTCCCAACCCCATAAACATTCAACTTCCCTCCGATGTTACCTTATTTTTCCCCCTGGACTTTTTTTGCCTCGAATAAAATGGGAAACAATGGTTTGTGCGCAAAATTAAACAAACAAAAGAAATCCCCAAAATTGTCCGAAATACAGGATATAAATATTTCATTGCTTCTTTCTGTGACTGCTGTGACCTGACGGCTATAGCAGTATATTACACTGATTGTTACTGTTCCGTATAGATGAACTGTTCACACATCCCCTACTTCATTTTATTTGTGCTCAATACAAACCAAATCCCGAGAGGACTGGGCTCTGTCAGATCTTCACAGGGCACAGCAATAGATCACGAATGATCACCATATGGTATACTACGAGTACAGGCTTGGACTGGCCACACGGGATCAGAAGTAAGCCCTAGTTGGCCCCTGGCATGGTTGGCCCCTGGAAATGGCAATAGTGGGGCTACTTTTAAGGGAGGAAGGCAGAGAAAGAGGGGTAGAAAGCAAGAGGCGGAGTGCAAGAGTCATGTGCAGTATATGTAGTGATGTACAGAAGCTGAAGGGTGGCCCCCAAGAATCAACTCCACTGATGGGCCCCAAGAATCAACTCCAATGGTGGGCTCCAAGATTCAACTCCACTTGTGGGGCCTGAGAATCAACTCCACTGGTGGGCCCAAATAATCAATGACCCTGATGGGACCCAAGAATCAAAACCACTGGTGGACTCCAAGAATAAAATCTACTGGTGGGCCCCAAAGATGAACTTCATTGATGGGCCCCAAGAATCAATTCTGCTGGTGGGCCCCAAAAATCAAATCCCCTGGAGGACCACTAGCATCAACTCCACTTGTGGCTCCAAGAATCAACTCCACTGGTGGGCCCCAAGAATCAACTCCACTGGTGGTCCCAAATAATCAATTACCCTGATGGGCTCCAAGATTCAACTCCACTTGTGGGGCCCGAGAATCAACTCCACTGGTGGTCCCAAATAATCAATGACCCTGGTGGGCCCCAAGAATCAACTCCACTGGTGGACCCCAAGAATAATATCTACTGGTGGGCCCCAAAAATGAACTTCAGTGATAGGCCCCAAGAATCAATTCTACTGGTAGGCCCCAAGAATCAAATCCCCTGGAGGACCACAAGCATGAACTCCACTTATGGCTCCAAGAATCAACTCCACTGGTGGATCCCAAGAATCAACCCCACTGGTGGGTCTCAAAAATCAAGTCCACTGGTGGGCCCCCAAGATTAAACTCTACTGGTGGACCCAAAAAATCATCTCCTCTGGTGGGCCCAAAAATCAATTCCATTGGTAGACCTCAAGAATCAACTCCACTGGTGGGCCCCAGGCTGACACTGATGTCGGAAAATGGCAAAACCCTTTTAAATATCCTGTCTTAATAGTGATTGGTAGTCCAGCAAGCCTGTAAAGTGGCCTACGATGAGTGGCCTAAATGAGATAGTGGTCTGTGCCTAGTACATAGTAAAGGGGTCCTTGTAAGTGGTACCAGATATGTCTGACTATCCTCCAGCTGTTGCAGGAGGTGAATTGGAGGTGGGCCTTAGTCAGGAAATACCGAACACGTATGGTCCTGACCAGAAGAGGCTCCAATAATGAGAACAAGAACTGCAACATAATTTTCGGATTTGAAGAGTACTCTTACCATCTTAACACTATCCTTCTGTAACATTTAAAAGCAATATAGGCCACCTACACGAAAGTCACCAATAAGCTTCTGTGCCTCTTTTGGAAAAGCTCAGGAAACTTCTTTGTCCAAATGATATTAGACTGCATTTGTCTTTTAAAGGGAAACCAACAAGATTCAAAGCCGGCGCTGCAAGTTTATGGAGTGTTGGTAATATCCTCCCAGACCAGTCACCTATCCCCAGTGCCTGAAAACCGCCTCCTAATCCCTCTTTATTGGTTCATCTGGCTACTTGGCTGACGGCTGAAAAGTAAGAACTCATAACAAGGTGACACAAGAGCTTCTATTTCATTACATTTCCTGCATTGTTATGAAGAAAAAATATGGCTGCTACTGATGGAGGCGACTGTGTTGTAGCCTTATATTTTATAAGCTAATATGTATTAATAGATAATGTTATGGCTGCACAGAATGCTCCTCCATCTGTGCAGGTAACCTAATATTACTAACATATATGTAGTAGTTTCCTAGACATGCAATGCAGAAAAATCAGAGATTCTCCCTCCTGTTTATATACCCTTTTTTGTTTGTTTGTTTCTTCTATTTTCTCTCTCTTCCTTTTTTCATTTCTCCTTTTTTTTCTTTCTTTTTTCCCTTTCCTTTTTTTTTTCATTTTTTTTTTCAACGTTATTTTTTTTCTTTTTTACTCTGATTTTCTTCTCTATCCCACTCTTTCTTTGTTTCCTTCTCCCTTCCTTTCTTCTGTTCTTTTTTCCTCATTTTTTCTTTCCTTCCTTTCTTTTTTTATTTACTCGTTTTCTACCTTTCTCTCCTTTTCTTCTTTTCTGCTCTTCTTTGTTTCCTTTCATGTTTTTCTCTTTTTTCACTCCATATTTTTTTATTTTCTCTCTAGCACTTGTTTTGTTTCTCGTTTTCTATATTTCTTCCTTTCTTTTTTCTCCCACTCTTTTTCTTCTCTTTATTTTTCTTTCTCTCCCTCTCTTAGTTTTTCTTCTCCCCTGTTTTTCTTTTCTCTCTCTTTCTTTCTTTCTCTCTTTTTTTCTTTCTTTTTCTCTCTTTCTTTCTCTCTCTTTCTTCCTTTTTCTCTTTCTTTCTTGTCTCTTTTCCCTTTCTTCCTTTCTTTCTTTTTAATTCCTTTTTCTTTACTTTCTCCCACTCTCTTTCTTTTCTTTAATTTTCTTCCTCTCTTTCTTGTTTTCTTCTTCTCTGTTTTCCTTTTCTTTTTTCTTTCTTCATTTCCTTCTTTCTTTCTTTTCCTCTCAATCTCCCGCTATTTTTCTTTCTGTCTTTCTTTTCTTTCTTTTTTCTTTCTTTCTTTTTTCTTTTTCTTTTCTTTCTTTCTATCGTTCTTTCGTCCTTTCTCCCTCCCCCCTCTCCTTCTTTCCCATTCAATCTCTCCCCCCTCTCTGTCTTTTTCTTTAGTCATATAATATCTATAATACTAGCTGCGTCTGGGACCCTAGTCATGTTTTATATTAAATTAAGTGGCACGCAGTGTACAATAACCTCACATTTTTGTTACAGATAACTGTACAATAATTCAGGCAATAACCCAAAAGCAATATTTCTTCTCCCAACGACCACCCCGAGCCAATGATTTACACACAGAAATCTGTTGTCAGCAATGTATTCTTCACAGCAGGAAGACGCCGTTTAATAATTTCCATAGTGACCTTCAAACTAATAGATATAGTTTGTTGTAATATCGACAAGATTTCTATTCAGCCCCAAAATGTCCCTGGCAGCAATCAGAGATGACCCTTCACACGGTGCATTAAACATGAGCCTCGTAGTCAGCAAACACCATGAAACACATCCCTGCTGCGCCATATGATAAATCCGACTTTATTGTCCTGTGAGAAGAGGGGGGGTCCTAAAACTCGATGCACATCTGTAAGATGGAAATGATCCAACAAGCATAAATACAAATGAAAATCTCTGGCCGACATTTCATAAAGTCAACAGCAAGGCTTCCAGCATGAAGTCACAGCTATAAGCAATACAATGTTCTTCACCGCAGGACACCGTATCCTTTTCATCTTCCTGAAATGTTTATATGTCACTGAACGGCCCCGAAGGGCCCACGAGATAATATTTACTATAAAGCTAATAAAAATTACTTACTAACAGAATCCAAATCAGGCCCATGGTGAGAAGTGAATAGGAAAAGACGGCCCATTCCAGCTCCAATGGAAGATGAAAGGCCTCCTGTCTCATAATACTCCTAGACGGTGCGTCTATCTTACCATATCGAGAAGGATAGGGAGTTTGAGGATAACCGCATGTATGAAAATGATACAGCCACATCTGGTGTTTTACTGGCCCAGAGGAATAATGTGGTGGAATGTGTTGAGATATGGGAACCCACAGAGAGATTAACAATTGCAGCCCATAAAGTATGATAATAAGGTAATGTACTCAATGTTTCTGTAAAATGCAGCAAAATCCGGATATAGTTAGGCTGTCCATCATCAGGGATAAAGATGAGCTTCACAGCCCTAGCCCTGTCCTGGTCAAGACAGAATATGTTGTCATCCCCCATGGCAGATAACATCTGGGGCAAATGCCTCACTGGACCTCCCTTAGCTACACCCCTGGCAGAGTGATTGCACAATCCTTAGAGGGGTTTTCATGCTACAAAGATCATATCTCTAATGATGAGGACAGTAAAATTAAGCACTTTTGCAATTGATTTGCATTACCTAAATCATTTAGTATAGCAGATATTAGCTAATCTGTGTGTGTCTAGGGCTAAATCTGAAGCCAGGGGTTGGGTCACACCGCCTTTGCTGTGATTGGCTGACTGATATTTAGTTCAACCCTGGTTGGGACACGCTCCCTAGTGTGGGACATGCCCCCTGTGCTGTGATTGGCTGCCTGCACTCTGTGTTTACTCCCCTCTGAGCTGTGTGAAATGAAAGTGAAACTAGCTGCCTCAGATTTCTGTGATGGCTGTGTCTGTGTCATAAAGGCTGCCTGGGCTCCTCTCTGCTCTTCTCACAGTGATAGCTCCATGTGATGGTTCTGGGCAATTACTGAGTCTCTAGATGTTAGATTCACTCTCCCTCCCCAGCCAAGAGTCAGTGGGTTCGTCAGACACAACCCTTAGTTGGCATGGCCCGGGAGCAGGTCAGAGGCCCTCACCTGTCCTCTCCCGCGTCTGTCCTTTTTGGTTCCCTCAGTCAGAGAACTACTATATACTGTGGGCTGGATTTGTGGCTGCAACTTGCCGAGTTTGCACTGGAGAAGCTGTCCTGCCCAGCCAGTAGTGTGGCATCAGAGCGGTGTGTTCAGTGTGGCGGGGGCCATAGTTACCCCAAGGAGAACCCGCTTGTTCACCTTTGTGAAGATGAATCAGGCGTGGATCAGCCAGGATTTCCACACACCAATGCCTGATGCATCAGATTAGATCAGCAATGCCGCCTCATCCAAACTTTGACAAATGAGTCTGGATTCTTCTGGCTACCTGCCTCAGCTACTATTCTGATGCCACACATCTGCTGTCAGCTGCTCCATCTACCACCCACCATCTTTACCAGGGACTGGTATTGCCACCCACCTCCCCACTCTTCACTGGGCCATTATGTAGACTTCTGATGCTGATGCCACCTCACCACTCAGGTCTCCTTATGCTGCTGCTGCTGTCACCTCCAGGCTATGTCACCATGTCACTCTCTGGCTTGACGTTGCTGTTGCCACCACCTCTTCATTATGTCACCTAGCTGCCACGACCTCAAAATTATGTTATTGTGCCACTTTCCGCCCTGATGCTGCTGCTGTTGCTGCCACCACCTCCACGCTGTGTAATTGTGCCAATATATGGCCTACTCATGCTGTTGCCACCTCCACAATCTGTCATTGTGCAACTCTGTGGCCTACTCATGCTGCCGCCACCTCCACACTATGTCATTGTATCAGTCTGTGGCCTACTCATGCTGTTGCCAACTGACGACTCTCTTACTGGACCACTCTTTCTTTTTCTAATGCTGTTTCCACCCTCCACCACTCTATGACATTGCCACTATGTTTGGTTCTCCCCTTCTTTTAATCTATCAGAAGGAATGAAAAGGACAATCACAACCGATTGTGTCTTCGGAGAAGCCAGTATGACATGGTCCTTTGTTTGCATAAGGATTGTCTGATGATTAGGTAGCCAAAAGCAGGAGTGGATACAAAACAGAGAAGACATGCAAATATTCCATTTACTTGTCATCTCTGTTTTGGATCAACTCCTGTTTGTTTTTGGTTTTAGCAATACCGATGGATTATTGACCGATTGAAAGCAGACACAGACGGATGAAAGGAAGGGCAAAATTAACAGTGATGTCAACGCAAAATTACTGCCGAACCCTCTCCACTCTTTCGGAGGGAGGTGGGGGGAGGGGGGGCTACACGTGTCATTTAACAGAACAGGTTCTGTCATAATCTGTGGAATCATCTGATGATGGTGTAAAAAGAGTGCGCTCTTTGATGCTATAGAGGGATCTTGGCCTCCAGCTCGGTTCTTTCCAGCTGACACTGACATTAGCTTGTCAGGCTGCATTTCCACTTCAGTTATTTGGTCAGTTTTGTCCCTGTAAGTGCCCAGATAAGTGAAGTGTGAAGCAATTCTAAGAGCGGCGCCTGTCATCTGCGTGTCATACTAAAACACAGCATTGTTTCAATACAAAACTATGCTCCCTATGCATAATTCAGCATTACATAATGTTCTACAACACCATACATGCTCCCTGCAGCCAGGAAATAGCTGTTTTTCATCGCGATCCGTTGCAAATTAATTTGTAATGAAACAAATTTTGGGGACAATTCCGGCGAATCGACAGTATCAAATTTTTTAGAAATTCGCTTATCTCTAGTGACTGCTATAAAAAAACACTCCCAGGATTTCTGTATTATGTTCACTCCGCCTCCAAAAAACCTCGATAAAAAGCCATCAAAGCGTCATATGAACAAATGATCAAAATGGTACCAATGAAAACAGCAACTCATCCCGCAAAAAACAAGCTCTAATATAGCTCCATGTACAAAAATAAAAAAGTAACGGCTATCAGACGATGACAACATAAAAAAGAGATTTTTTTTACAAACACATTTTAATTGTGTAGAAGTAATAAAACATAAAAACTATATAAAATATAGATATTGTCGTAATTGTACCGACCTGGGTAGTAACGTTATCCTGTCATTCATACCGCACGGTGAATGCTGTAAAAATAAAACCCAAAATACAATGGTTGAATTGTTGGGTTTTTTAGTTCATTTTCATGGCCCAATGCTAAAAAACTTGTGGGACATCTGTGCGCCCAAAATGCACTATAGACCTCCAGGATGAGTTCCCTGAGGTGTGTTGTATCGAAAAAGAGGTGACTTCTGTAAGATTCCACCTGTTTTGGTACTTTGGGGGCTTTACGACATGGGACCCGCCAAAATCTGCGTTCCAAAAGCCAAATAGCGCTCCCCCCCTTATATGCCCTGCCATGTACCCTAACAGCTGTTTATATCCACATATAGGATATTGCCACACTTGGAGGAAATTGCAAAACAAATTTTATGATGCATTTTTTCAAAAAAATCCTTGTAAAAATGAAACATTTTCAGCTAAATTTGCATATTACTGGAAAAATATAATTGTTCATATTCACAGCCTAAGGCTAAAAACAAATTCTGTGAAACAGGGGTCAATATGCTCACTACACCACCGGGATGTATTCCTTAAAGGAAGTGTTCTCACCATGCTGTTTTTCAGAGCCACAGACGGCTGCTGGGTCTCACTTGATCAGGCTGTGGGTGGTTCTACAGCAGTGATTGGCATGTTATCTCTGCTATTCTTAGCTGATCCTGTTACAGTGACATGACTGCAGGAGATTTGTAAACTCTAGTGCACAAGGCTACAAAGCTATAAAGGGTTAAGTCTTGTCAGTAAGTAATGTACACAAGCTTTTCTCTTTCAGTATAAGCAACACAGCAGGGAATGAGTCATCAGCCTGATCCCTGCTACAGCCTGTCAGAGCAGAAAGAGGTGGCCTGTAACTAGGGAAACTTGTGTGCAAAAGCAGGAGATAAGCTCTGCTCCTAACTCTGAAGAGGAGCAAAATAAAAAAAACAATGTATTTGGTAATAATCTTTGTTCACCTTTGCCTACATATTTAAAGCTAATTAATGAAATGGGAATACCCTTTTAAGGTGTAGTTTCCAAAATGAAGTCTTCTATGGGTGTTTATTAAGTTTTAGTAACTTAGGGTGTCCGCAAACCTGTAATGGCACCTACAAAATATCCTTATCAAAATGAAACCACGAAATCCAGTAGGTGCTCCTCCTATTCTAAGGCTTGTGGTTCAGTCAGATAGCATACAAGGGGGCCAAATATGGGACATTTCTAAAAATGTCAGATTAAGGGGATTCAATATTGAGTTGCATTTTCTTGGAAACATCTACTGCCTTCCAGTGAATAATGGATAAAAATTGAAAATCTGCAAAAAAAACGTGAAATTCCTGTGAAATACCTAAAGGGATAACACACTTCCTAAGTGCTGTTTTGTATAAATGGTTAAATTTCTTACATGGAGTCCTATATGAGGATGTCTAACAGACAGGCCCCTCAAAGTCACGTCAGAACTAGACTGGTCTCTACAAAAATCTATGTTACAAATTTTCTAGAATATATGAAAAATTGCTACAGAATTTCCAAGCCCCCTAATGTTGTAAAAAAAAAAAAGTTAAAGATGATGGCAACATAAAGTAAACATATGGTAAATGCTAGTTATATTTTTTTGTGTGGTATAACTATCTGTCTTACAGACAGAAAATGTTGAACTTTAAAATGGAAAATATTTCAAAGTTGTCACAATATTTTCATACTTTTCATTAAACGGAATGCATGGGAAAAAAATGTATGGCTTACTTAAAGCACAATGGGCGACATGTATGTTCGGGCTTTTCGCCTCTTTTTTGGCGTATACTGCGCCTCCCAGCCCGAATCCCGCTGTCGGAGGCAGGGATGCAGTGTTAGGCGCAGTGTTCGCCACATTCAGCTGCGCCTCGCATGAAGGAGCGGGCAATGGGCGCGGTGTGGGCGCGGTGTAGGCGTTCCGGGTCGGGACGCGGCGCCCTCGAAAAACTCCGAGGCATGTACGATCGCGAGTCGGCGAAGCGAGGCCAGTGCAGCGCTCGGCAGCTCTGAGAAGCAGACCTGGTTTATTTTGGTCTAAATGCTCCGGCGGCGGCAAAGTGAAGCAGGATCGGAACATGCGAGGAAGCATATAGAAGATCGCGACAGAAGTCTCGGCGCTCCGCTCCGTGCAGCAGGAGTATGATTCCGAAAAAATCACCTTTATAAAGGCGGAAAACAGTGTCAGAAAAGAGCTGAACCTCAAAAATAAACATAATAAAAAAAATCTCACTTTCCAAAAATCTAGAACGCCGCAATATCAAGAAATCGGATATTGGAAATTGCCGAGAAATACAGTAATTCAAATTCTGAAAGCTATTCTCATTGGTCGGCATAAACCGGCCAATCAGAATAGGAGCGACAGTAAACCATTAAAACCTCTGGGGAAGGATTGACCAATCAGAATCAAAGGCGGGACAGTTCAAAATACAGTAACAATGCAGAAAAGAGCTGATTGGTTGAGCTAGCGGGGGCTTGGCTAGCTCAGACAATCAGAATAGGAGCGACAAAGACCCATTATAACCTATGGAGAATTTTGAACCAATCAAAATCCAAGGCGGGACAGTTCAAAATACAGTAAAAAGGCAGAAAAGAGCTGATTGGCTGAGCTAGCGGGGGCTTGGCTATCCAAGCCAATCAGAGCGCGAGCTACCTCTCCCATTGTAGTCTATGGAGAGAGCGGAGCATTGAAATCTCGGCTCTCAGCGCCGTGCGGCATGAAGTATTAATAAAAAAAATCACTTTGATTAAGTGTAAAACATTATCACATAAAGAGCTAAAACATTCTCTAAAAATAAATCAGTTAAAACCCAGAACAACGCGTTTGTCGCCGAGACTACATAGGGAATTGCAATAGAGAGAATCGCCGGGAAATACAGTAATTCAAACCAATCAGCTCTTTTCTGCATTTTTACTGTATTTTGAACTTTTGATTCTGTTTTGGTCAAAGTTCCCATGGGTTTTTAAAATGTTTTCACTGCCCCTTTCTGTTTGGGCCCCGGTTTTTTAAATTTACTGTTTTTCCCGCAATTTCCAATATCCTAATTCTTGAATTAGGATATTGGAAAGTGATTTTGTTTTTATGTATTTTTTTTTTTTAAAGGGTTTTTCAGCTTTTTTTCGAAAGTTAAACGCCTTTAAAAAGGGCATTTTTGATTCATACTCCGCAACGACATGTGGAATATTTCCGTTTTTTTCCAGCCTGTCTCGCATCGGAACAGTTTTTCGGCGATTCCCCACCCCTCACAGCGAATCTTCGGGCGCACCCCATGCTCCCCATCCCCGCACTCCCCAACACTGGGGGCGCGGGGATTTTTCCCTCCCATGGATGACCGCTTTTAAAACCTCGGCGGAAAAATCTAGGCGCAGCGCCGCACTGCGTAAGTCCCGCACGTCCCAAACCACGGCGGGGGCCGGCGGCTTTACATGGAATGTATGAGTGCCCCCCGCCCCCCGACAAATCAGGCGCAGATTTTCCCGGGAAAACTAGGGGAAAAGCGCGCGCCCCCCCAACCCCCCGGGAGTTCATACAGCGCCCCAAGTGTCAGGGGAACTGTTCTTCCCCACAGAGGCGAATGAAGGTGTAATGGCTGTGGTATGGGACTTTCCTCCTTCGTATCCAGAATGGGGAAAGCAGACGGGACCAAGCAAACGCAGCTTCCTAGATTTAGAGCAAAACAGGGTATTGAAAACAAATGTGGTTTATTTACCTTGAATACAACTAAATCCTGTACAGAAAAGTTGGCTGCTCGACAGCTTTCCTTGTGGAAAAATTGGGGAAGTTTTGGTGCTGTTGTTTTTTGGGGTTTGCTGCTCTGTTGCGCTGCGCGCTGTTGGTCAGAAATTGAGCTTTTGCTAGCCCCAAAACAAAATTCCAGTCAAGTAAGATG
Organism: Phyllomedusa bahiana; assembly: GCA_025379985.1. NCBI lineage: Eukaryota > Metazoa > Chordata > Amphibia > Anura > Hylidae > Phyllomedusa > Phyllomedusa bahiana. The sequence goes on from JAODAL010016138.1 coordinate 28,200, forward strand.
CTAAAAAAAGGCAGGGACAGGGAAAAGACCAACACTGGGTGAAAACACACCCACTTTTACAAAAAATTTATGAACAAAGACAAAAGGGGGCACAAAAATTCGGGCAGCAATGGCGCCCCAGCAAAAAAATTTGAAAATAAAGAACTGAATAACAAAACCAAAAACGAGGAGAACAGCAACTCCCCGTCTGAAATTCCCAAAGGGGGATTTTTACTTAAAAATAATGTCTATAAATATAGCCAAACCGAAAAACATGTTAAATCAATATAAAAATCTAGATATTTTGTTTACAAATTAAAAAATTTGGAAAAAAGTTCTTCTGTTCATCCCCCCCCGGAAAAAATTCCAATGGGCGTATCAGAAAATTTGTTGATTGCCTTGCAAATATTTTGGCTCACCCAACTCCCCTTCGGATCTTGCCTCTTTTTAGGAAGAACCTTTGTCACTAGCCCCATGGGGCCCTAAATCCTTTCGGCTTGTTTTTCCTTCTAAACGGGTCCCTTCTTTCAGATTTGGTTTTGGGGTTCCATTTTTTTTTTCTTTGGTGAAATGCAGGGGTGAAGGAGTGCATTGGGGGGAAAACCCCATAGAAGCGCTGTGGGGGACTGAGCTGGAGGGCAAAAATTTTGCATTCCTTTTTTTAAATTCTTGGTCCCAAAAATGATAGGTGACTCTAAAAGGGGCAATACAGCTTTGGTTGGGGGTGTTGACCAAGATTCCTTTGTTTCACTATTTTCCTTGGGGTTCAAATTGGTGATGAGCAGACTTTTGACTTGTTCTCCTAGCACTTTGGATTCCTTTGGGGAGGACGCTAGGGACCTCCTGAGATTTAAAAGAAATATTGGGGGTTATTGTGCCTTAATACAAGCATAATTCCTTCTGGAAATTTCTTCTCTTAAGGGGGGCCCTCGGGAGCTATGCATGTTACGGGTCAGGATGGTCAGGGGGAAAAACCCGGGTGAAGTGTCAGGGGGAACCCCAACAAAGTCCGCTGTCTTTTTAGTTTTTCCCCAGCTCCTTTGGTGGATAGTTTCTCCAATCTAAAGTCGGGCCAAGTTCTGCCCAGAAAATTTCTTGCTTTTGTGCAAACATTTCGCTTGGGTGGTTGCAAAAAACCCATACCCGGGGACTCTGCAAATGCAGAGGAAAAACCAAAAAGGGTGTCTCAGGTGGGGCCCCAAAGTAGTAGGGCGTTTTGTTGACAGCAGTGGAGGCGGGTGAGACATCTTTTTTCAGTGAAGGGGGAAATCCCGATTTGGGCCGGCTGTTTTCCTCCCTGGTCAAAAAGTACTAAAATTGGGTTATGTGAGCTTCCTTGGTCTGGGGTTTCGCACCAAAAGCTGCCACTTCTTTCTGCCCAAAAGCAGATCACTGTGGGTTGGTATCCATGAGTTCCCTTGGTAAAAGCCGTTGTTTTTTGTTTCCCCAAAAATGCTATGCTCATTAAGTGCTGCATCAGATTTTGGTGCCTTTGGGGTCAATTACCCCACGAAGCCCCCTCTCGGGTCCCAGCGTTTAGGGCCCCCCCTGAAACCCCCTTGGGGCCCCGCTTTTGTGAGGCCCCCCTAAGCCCCCCCTGGGGGCCCACTGTGGAGGCCCCCCTGAAGCCCCTTCTGGATCCCAGGTGTGAGGCCCCCCGAAGCCCCTCTTGGTCCCCGCCGTGTGAGGGGCCCCCCCTGAAACCCCCTCTCGGGTCCCCGCTTTGTTAGGCCCCACTGAACCCCCCTTGGGCCCCCGTGTGTGAGGCCCACTGAAGCCCCCCCTTGGGGCCCCACTGTTGGGGGCCGCACGAAGCCCCCCCTTTATCCCAGCTGTGGGGGCCCCCAGTTAGGCCCCCCTGTTCCCCCCCCCTTGTGGGGCCCCTGTTAACCCACCCTGTTCCCCCCCCTTGTGGGGCCCCCCAAACACACCCCCTTTTTTCCCCGGCTGTGTGGGGCCCTGTAAAGCCCCCCCCCCGTTCCCCCCGTGGTGGGGCCCCCCCGTAAACCAACCCCTGGTCCCCAGCTGTGGGGGCCCCTCTTTTTTTGGGTTGGTGATGGTGGGGCGGGATGGTGTGGCCGGGGGATGTGGGGGGGGGGGGCAAGGGGGGGGTTGACGAGGGGCCCCCGTTTCTTTCAGCTGTGAGGGCCCGAAAAAACCTGATGGCGCCCCCGCCTGTATAAATTAGCCCCCCCCCAGCCTGCCGGCCTGAAAATTAGCCCACCCCCCTGCCTCAATAAACCCCCCCGCCTGCCTGATATATATAGCCCACCCTGCGCCCCGCCTGTATAATACCCCCCCACCCCCCTTCCTGTAATATAGCCCCCCCCTGCCTGCCCGTTTTTATAGCCCACCCTGCCGCCCCTGATATAGCCCCCCCCCGCCTGCCTGCCCTTTTTAAAAAAGCCCCCCCACCCCGCCTGCCCCTGTTTAAAGCCATCCAGCCTGCCTTTCCTGTAAAAATAGCCCACCCCGCCGCCTTATATATAGCCCAGCCTGCCTCCTTATTAAGCCCACCCGCCTGCCTGTGTATATATGCCCCCCACCTGCCTGCCTTATATAAACCCACCCTGCCTGCCTCCGTAATATAGCCCCCTGTCCTGTTTAATAGCCCACACAGCCTGCCCCCTTAATATAGCCCCACAGCCGCCTGTATAATTTAGCCCCCCCCCCCTCCTATTACCGACAACCCCCAGCCTATATACCCCACCTGCCCCAAAAACCCCCCCCCCGGCCCCCGTTATATAGCCACCTGCCGCCTATATAGCCCCCCCCCCCCTTCCCCTAAAAAACCGCCCACCCTGCCACCCCAATACCCCAGCCTGCCTGTATACCCCCAGCCTTTCTATATACCCCCAGCCTGCCTGCATAACCCCCCTGTCTGTCTATATACCCCCAGCCTGCCTACATAGCCCCCCAGCCTGCCTACAAAGCCCCCACCTGCCTTTCAACCCTCCCGCCTAAAAACCCCCCCCGCCTACATAGCCCCCCAACCCCACTAAAACCCCCAGCCTTCACAGACCCCCCGCCTGCCTACATATCCCCCCAGCCTGCCTATATACCCCCCGCCTGCCTCATAGCCCGCCAGCCTGCCCACATACCCCCCAGCCTGCCATATACCCCCACCTGCCTACAAAATCCCCCCCAAAGCCTGCCATATAACCCCCTAAAGCCTGCCTATAACTCCTAATCGCCTTCCCGAATCCCTATAGCCCCCCCGAAGGGTGCGCCTATTTAGCCCCATCCCCCCCAAGCTTGCCTGCCTTCTACTTACATGGGGCCCCTTTAAACCCACCTAAACCTGCCTAAACCACCTATAAGCCCTTAAAAGCCCACCAACCCCTGTACCTGAAAGGCCCCTATACTACCTAAACCCGCCTTCCCTTTAAAAGGACCCCATATAGCCCGGGGGAGGGAGGGAGGGGGCGGAAATGGAGGATTCCCCAAGGGTATTTGTTCAAATCCCCAGGGTCGGGGATGTCCATCAAGGGGGACTGGACCGATTTCAAAACAAAAGGGAAAGTTTGACGACTCGTCGAGAAAAAGTCACCTGTTTAGTCACAAAATTTTAACTAAAACTTTTTCAAATTTTTCCCGCAAAGTCTGGTAAAACTGAATCACCACTATAGGGGCACTGTATGGAGTAATAGCAGTTTTCCAGTGTTTCACCCGGGGTCTACCACTAAATTTGGGCCCGTATGGAGGTAAATTTTACATCTGCACAGGGGTAAACTGGGGTTTTACCACTAAATGGGCACTGAAAAAGGGGGGATATACAGTCCCGCAAGCCTGTGTACCTGGGGCAAACCCCTAAATGGGCACTGTATGGGGAATTTTACAGTTTTGCCCGACCGGAAAACTGGTTTTCTACCCTATATGGTCACTTTTTGGGGGTTTTTATACATTTTACAGAGCCTATGTACACTGGGGTCAAACCCCTATATGGTCCCCCCTGTATGGGGGGAATAAAAAGTCCCGCAGAGCCTGTGTTCACTGGGGTAACCACTATATGGTCACTGTAAAGGGGTAAAAAAACAGTCTGCAGAAACCCGTTAAAAACTGTTTAACCCACCAAAATTTTGGGCCTGTATGGGTAATATACAGCCCTTTCAAGCCGTGTACACTGTTAAACTTTCCTTTTTTATGGTCCCCTGTATGGAGGTAAAAAACATCTCAGACCTGGTTTCACTGGGGTTTTACCACAAAAGGGGCCCCTGTATGGAAGGGAATAAAACATCCCCGCCAAAATGTACCTGTGGGGCCAACCCTTTTAAAGGCACGAAAGGGGGTTTTTAACAGTCTGCAAGCCTGTGTAAAACTGGTGTTTTACCAAATATATTTTCACTGTATGGGGGGAATATACATCTTCAGAGCTTGTGTACACTGGGTCTACCACTATTTGTTTACTGTAAAGGGGGTTATTACAGTCCCGCAAAAGCCCCCGGACACGGTATATACCACTTTTTATAAAATTTACTGTAAAGGAGGCAATAACCAAGGTTTTAGGGAGACCTTTTTGTATGCGGGGTCATCACTATATGGGCCAAATGTAGGTGGTTTTTATACATCTCAGAGCCCGTGTAAACCTTTAATCTACCATTATATTTCCTGTAGGGGGTAATATACAGTCCCGCAGAGCCCCGTTTTTTAAATGGGGTCTACCACATATGGTCATTTTAAAGGAGGGAAATACAGTCTGGGACCGGGGTAAAACTTTTGGGGCCCACCACATATGGTCACTGTATAGGGTTATATACAGTCTGGGAGACCTGTGTACACTGGTGTCCCACCACTATAAGGTCACTGTAAAGGAGGGGAATATACAAATCTGCAGAGCCCGTGTACACGGGGTCCCCACCACTATAAGGGGGCACTGAAAGGGGGGTTTTATACAGTCCCGCAGAAACCCTTGTACACTTGCCCAACCCACATATGTTTTACTGTATGGGGGTAAATCAACCCGCAGAGCCTGTGTATCTGGTTTTCTACCCTATATGGTCACTGTATTTTGGGGGTTATATTTCCCGCTCAGAGTCTTGGGAAAACTGTTTCTCCCACCAAAATTTATTGGTACTGTATGGTGGGTTTTTTACATCGCAGAGCCTGTGTAAAACTGGTATAAACCACTAAAAGTCACTGTATGGGGGTAATAAACAATTTTGCAAAAGCCCCGTGTACCCTGGTGCTACCACTATATGGGGGCCCGTAGGGGTTATATACAGTCTGCAGGCCTGTTAAAACTGTTAAATGTTATCTACCATTAATGGGGCACTGTATGGTGGTTAAAAATACAGTCCCGCAGAGCCCGGTACACTGGGGGTCTACCATTATAAAGGTCACTGTATGGATAATATACAGTCCCGCAGGACCTGTGTACACGGGGCTACCACTAAAAATTTACTGTATGGAGGTAATATCAGTCTGCACAGGTTAACACTGGTCTACCACTATATTGGGCCCCTGTATGGGGGTTTTATACAGTCCCGCAGATCTGGGGTTTCACTGGGGTCACCCCCCCATAAATTCCTGTTTTGGGGGGGTTTTAAAACAGTCTGAAAACCTGTGTACCCCTGGTGCCTTTCCACTTTAGGTCACGATGGTTGGGTTTTATACATTCTCAGAGCCCTTTTGTAAAACTGGTTAAAAACCCACAAAATAGTCACTGTAAGGAGGGAATATACAGTCTGCAGACCGTGTAACTGGGGTTTCTACCACTATATGGTCACTGTAAAGGTGGTTTTATACATCCCGCAGGGGCCCCTTTTAAAACTGTATCTAACCCTTATAAAAATTTACTGTATGGGGGTAATATACAGTCCCGCAGAGCCTTTTTTACACTGGGGTTTTACCACTAAAAAGGGCACGTAAGGAGGGGAAAAACCCGTCTGCACAGGTGTACACTGGGGTTCCCACCCCTATATGCCCTTTTATAGGGGTTTTTTAAAGTCTGCAAAAGCCTGGTTTTACCCCTGGTTCTACCCCTATATGGTCACGGGATGGAGTAATATAAAATCTGAGAGCCTTTTTAAAAACTGGTTTCTACCCCTATATGGTCACTGTATGGGGTTTAAAACAGTCTGCAGAGCCTTTTACACTGGGGTTCCCACCACTATATGGTCCCCTGTATTTGGGGGAAAAATACATCCCGCCCAAACCGTGTTTTACTGGGGGCACCACTATAAAGGTTTACTGTTTTGGTGGTTAATAAAGTCCCGCAGAGTCTGTGTACACGTTATCTACCCTTAAAATTTGGGCACTGTATGGTGGTTATATACAGTCCGCAAGCCTTGTACACGGAAAATACCACTATAAAGTCCCCTTAAGGAGGGAATATACAATCTGCGAGCCTGTGTTTCCTGGTGTCTACCACTAAAAAGGGCACTGAATTTGGGGGGTTAAAATACAGTCTCAGAGCCTTGGGACACGGGTCCCAAACCCCTATATGGTCAAATGTAAAGGTGGGTTATATACAGTCCCGCAGAGCCTTGTACACTGTTTTTTTTACCATTTTATGGTCACTGTATGGAGGGAATAAAAAAGTCCCGCAGACCTGTTACACTGGGTTTTACCACTATATGGTCACTGTTTTGGGGGGAATATAAAAGTCGCAAAAGCCCGGTAAAACTGGTGTCTACCACTATATGGCACTGTAAGGTGGTTATATAAAAGTCTGCAGAGCCCTTTTTACACTAGTAAATACCCCTATATGGCACTATATGGGGGGTACTATTGGGCTTTTTTTGTACTAATCAAAATAGTGTAGGGGTTTTTATTCAGTCCCCTTTGTGGGCCCGTTCGGCGGTATAAAACAGGTTTTCCCATGTAATAAACGTTAAAGGGAAATTGGGGTTTTGGGATAGTGGATTTCTTTGGTAGCAGTATGATAGTGATATGTAGGGTGAGGTATTTGCCCCTTGTATTATCTACATTATCTAACAGCAAGTCCTGGTAAATGTTCGTGGTCATGGAGGTGGGCGAGAGGGGGGGGGGGGGGGGGTGGGGGGGGCCCCATCCAAAAGTTTGCTTTGGGGCCCTAGCTTCTCTAGTTACGCCCCTGAAGGGGATTATTTGTTTTCTGTGGGCACTAATGCACTTAGCTACCACACTTTAAAAAGTCCTGCATTAGTCCCAGTAGAGTGTCTCTTGAACAGGACCTATGACCTCTCATGTCTGTATTAGTAAATTCTTGTGTTCCTGGTGAAACAACAATCCTGGAGCTTCTTCTCTTATAACTCTGTGCTGTTCCTCTGTTAATACTCCTTGAAATGTATGACTGAATTTGTCAAATGGGTGTTGCATTCTTGTTTTCAAAAGGACTTAAATAATGAGTAGATCATGGACCCCTCTATCAGAGGTCCTGTGTAAATATATTGTGGCATTTTTCTGCCACTAGTATGGAGTATAGCAGGTGTCTTGCTGCAGACGTGCCAGTGAGGACCTGGTCTCGGTTGGGAAAGGCAACTATTTTGTGTCAGTAGCCATAGGTTGCTGACACATGTACCTAGTATGCAGGGGCGTCGCTAGGCAGTTTTATCCGGGGCTCGTGCCCCAGATAAACTACCTGCTGCCCCGAATGTTTCAGTCCCCGGCCGATCCCCACAGTAGTGTGGCGCCACATTGTTGTTCAGTGTAGATGCGGCGCCGGCGACTACTATTCAAAGCTCCCTAACTTCTCCGCTGCCACCACTGGGGCTTCCTGCGCGTTACTGAGCAGTGAAGCGCGGCGCCGCATTGTTGTAATGTTCAGAGCAGATGCGGCGCCGCGCTACTGCTCAGTGACTGTGTGTGGCTCACTAACTGTCTCTGCTGCCGCCGGGGCTTCCTGTGCGTTGCTGCGCACTCTGCGCAGGTTCAGACAGGGGGAGAGCAGCTTAGCCTTGTATTCCCTTTCACTGAGCCCAGAGCGCCGACGCCTGCATGCTCCTCCTCCTCCTATTCAGTGACTCCCCGCACAGAGTATAGCAGAACAGCCGGTGGCCGTATTAGGTATTTATAGTAGGGTTGGGGTTGGGGAGGCTAGGCTCAGCCTGGAATAAAGCAACTGAAATGTCTTTGGGGGGTGATATAATTTAACTGCAGAATAACTGTCAGTTTCTGGGGTTAACCTGCCCCAAACAGAGCTGACAGTCTACATTATATTGATCAGCTTATGGGTCAATTTTTAAATCCCTGACCCATAGAGCTGTCAGTTATAACGTAGACTGTCAGCTCTGTGGGTCAGAGTAACCTTATGCAGCAAATGTAACACATTGGGCCCATGCCCCGGATGTTTTAGGACCCTAGCAACGCCCCTGCTAGTATGACTGCTGCGCGGTTGTTACGGGCTGGCTTTTCACGGAATGGCTATAGCGTTGGGTGAGTGGCCATTCCTGTGCTCTAGGAATGAGTTTTGGAAGGTCCTTGGAGACCTATAAAAATCATGGTACTATAAGTGATAAAGGGGTGTGGTTTGCTACTTGGCAGTGGAGCAGAAGAGGAGCTGGAGAGAGGCTCTGGCCCAAAGGTGTAACTTGCAGCTCCTGTGCCCTAGTGCAAATAGTCAAATGGGGCATCTCAGCTACCACGTGCCATTGATAATGCTGTGGAAGAAGGGCCCTTTGGGCCCCCTTGGGCTTCAAGGCCCGGTAGCGACTCCTACCTCTGCACCCCCTACAGCTACGCCCCTGCTCTGACCCCCAGAGACTTAAGAGAAGCCGGGACCCAGTAGAAGACTGGATAAAAGTGTAAGAAAGGGTTTTGTGGGTCTGGATGATAGGTCCAGACTACCGATAGACAGGGTCTATTATTGTGATTAGTCAGTTGCCTGAAAGTGGGAAGATTTTGTTTGTTTTGTTTGTTGTATTTTCCGTCCCAATAAACTGGCGGGGCCCAAAAGTTTGGGTTTCTAGTGTTGGAAAGTTGGAGGCCAATAGTTCAAAAGATGGCGTCCTGCAGTGAAGCCCCGGGGGCAAACCCGATGGCGCGAACAAGGTGTAAATATTATTTTTTTTTTTTTTTTTTTAATATTTTATTTATTTTAAAATTATATAATTTTTAAATTATATATATATTATATATAATGGGGAAAAAAACCCAACCCCTTGGAAAGTCCCCATTCAGAGACCATAGATAGTGTGAAAAGATGGGTGCCAGCGGCAACAGCTCCGATATATAGGCTTCCAAAATATATAAAGAAAAAAGTCAACGGCACTCCTCAAAGAATTAAAGCAAAACAGAAAAGTTTATTCCTCCCTCTTAAAAAATGCACATTTCACTCCCTAAAACAAGTTTTTGTCAAGCTTGACTAAGCCGTGGGGGACTAAAGTCCATTTTCAACGGGGAGGAATGTACTTCTCTTTTTGTTTTAATTCTTTGAGAGTCCTTTGGACTTTTTTCTTTATATTATGTTTTAAAGGGGCCCGGGACTGCCCAAAAGGGGCAAACCGGGCTTTGCCCGGGGGGCCGCAGGGCCCGGGGCCGCAGGCCCGGGCCCGGGACGCCCCCGGGGAGGACGGTGTTCCCCCCCACGGGGCCCCCATCCCGGTCTGGCGCGCTACAGGGGCCCAATGGTCGCATAGCCCACCCCTGTGGCAGGGCCAACGGGCCCCCCCCCTCCCCCAAAAAGGGCGCAGGGCTGGTCACCGCCCCACCCCATGCACCATCACCCCCGCCCCCCCCCGCGCTGCAAGCACGGCCGAGGCGAACATCGGGATCTACTGATCCCGTCTGTTCGCCCCCGGGAGACCGGGGGGGCGGGCGCGCGATTAATGACGCATCGCGCCCTGCCCGCGGCTCCGCACTCTGAGTGAGCGGCCACCGGCTCCAAGTAAGGGGAAACGGACACAGGTGCCGGGTGAGTTTTACTTTTTTATTTTTTTTTTAAACTATTTTCTGCCCCGGGCTCCCTATACTGCCCCTCCCTGGCTATATACGCCCCTGCCCTGGCGCCTATACTGCCCCTGCCCTGCTAATATCCCCTGCCCGGCCCCTTACTGCCCCTGCCCGGGCTGCCTATACTCCCCCTCCCTGGCTATAACCCCCCTGCCCTGGTTTCCTATACTCCCCCTGCCCGCTATATACTGCCCCTGCCTGGTGCCTATATGCTCCCTCCCTGGCTCCTATACGCCCCTGCCCTGGTGCCTATACTGCCCCTCCCTAGCTGCCTATACTGCCCCTGCCCGGGTTATAACCCCCCCCCAGCTCCTATACTCCCCGCCCTGCTAATATACCCGGGCCCGGCTGCCTATACTCCCCCGCCGGGCTATATCTGCCCCTCCCATATACTGCCCCTCTCTCCCTGGCAATACTGCCCCTGCCCTCCCCGGCTATATACTGCCCCTGCCCTGGCATATACGGCCCCGCCCTCCCGGCTTATACTGCCCCTCCCCCTGGCTCCTATATGCCCCTGCCCTGGATTACTCCCCCCTGCCCTAGCTCCATACTGCCCCCCCCGGGCTATATACTGACCCCTCCCCGGGGTTTTCCCTATACTGCCCCTGCCCTGGCTATAAACTACCCTGCCCTGCCCGGCATATACTCCCCCTGCCCGGCTATATACTGCCCCTCCCTGGCTGCCTAAAATACCCCCTGCCCGGGGCTATTACTCCCCTCCCCTGGCTATATACGCCCCTGCCCTGGCTGCCTATAATACCCCTACCCTGGCATAACGCCCCTGCCCGGCTGCCTATAATAGCCCCCCTGGTAATAGCCCCCTCCCGGGCTGCCTATAATAGCCCTGCCCTCATAACTGCCCCTGCCCTGGCTGTCTAAATAGCCCCCCCCGCTATATACTGCCCCCCCCGGGCCTGCCTAAATAGCCCTCCCTTCTAAAAATACGCCCCTCCGGGCTATTGATCCCCTGCCCTGGCTAAAAAATCCCTCCCCTGGCACTGATACCCTGCCTGGCTATATGATGCCCTGCCCTGGCTACCAAAACCCTCCCTGGCACCTATACCCTCCTGGCTATAAAATGCCCTGCCCTGGCTCCCTATAACCCGCCCTGGCTAATGATCCCCCCTGGCACTGAACCCCCCCTGCTACCATACCCTGCCTGGCTAATTACCCTGCCGGGCTCCATCCCCTGCCTTGCACCTATACCCTGCCCTGGCTACGAACCCTGCCTGGCTACTGATCCCCCGCCGGGCTACCTATACCCTCCTGGCACCTATACACTGCTGCTATATGATGCCCTCCCCCTGGCACTGATCCCGCCCTGGCTACTTTTAACCCTTTCCCGGCAAATGAGCCCGCCCCTGGCTACGATTCCCCCCTGGCTACTGTTTTCCCTGCCCTGGCACTAAACCCCCTGCCGTTCCTATACCCTGCTTGCTATATGATGCCCTGCCCTGGCTATATATGCCCTGCCCGGCTAATGATGCCCTCCCCCTGGCTACCTATACCCTCCCCTGCTATTGATCCCCCCCTGGCTATATATGCCCTGCCCGGCTACCTATCCCTGCCCTGGCTATAATCCCCTGCCCTGGATACCTATACCCTGCCCTGGCTATATAAATCCCTCCCCCGGGCTACCTATACCCTGCCCGGTGTATATCCCTTCCCTGGCTGCCTATAATACACTGCCTACCTATACACGCCTTTGGCGCCTATAAACCCCCACCATACACTCCCTCCTCCCTAACACTGTCCTGCCTGCCTATATACTGTCCCTGTCTGCCTATAAGGGGCTCTGTTGCCTGTAACTGGCCCTGTCGCTTGTTACGGCCCGTCTCCCTGTAACTGCCCTGCCTGTAACTGTCCCTCCTACCTGATACTGTCCCCCCTGCCTGCATACGGGCCCTGCCTGCCTGCATACGGGCCCTCCTGCCTAAGGGTCTCCTTTTTACATGCCATTTATCGACTTTTTTTAATTTCTAATTTTTTGGGTCTACAGAAAAGGTTTTGGGAATTGAAGGAAAGTGTTTTGGAAAAGAGGAGTCTAAATGATTTGTTGTAAATTCCACAGGGAAGAATACCACTAAAAAGACATTGCATGCTTTCCGAACAGAGAGAAAATGGGAAGGGGAAAAAAAAGGGAAGGCGTATGGAGGGTTTTTCCAAAGGAAAGAAAAAGGGGAAGACAACTCCCATCAAGATGACGTCTCCTTGAGTCTCTGCTGCAGGGGAAATTTTTCTTTGTGTTAGTCAGTGCTGTATTATGTGTGGTGACCACTACTGGGGGGTGATTGGGTTTTAGGTATGTTGGGGCTTATGTATTCAGGGGGGCTTTCCCTGATTGTAAAGCAATGCACACCGACCCCCTGTGATGAGGGGGTTTTTCCCGCACCATGTTTCCTCTGCTTGATTAGAGGGGTCTCACACGAGCGGTTTTGGGGCATTTTGTGCGTTTTTTGGAGAAATGTTCAGCATTAACGCTCTGCCCCTCCACAAAACCGCACCAAAAAAAACATCAAAAACACTCCGTGTGAAAGCACCTTTACAGTGTAGTTTATTTTAGAAAGTGGCGAGGTGCGAGAACAAGGGAAATTTTATAAGCGGATTTTGTATGTGGGCTGGTGGGGGCTTAGTGCCAGGGCTGATTTTTATTCCCAGTCCGGCCCTGTTTGTGAGACTATATATATATATATATATATATATATATATATATATATATATATATGTACACACAGAAATATATATGATCATGTTGTATGCAATGTATGCTGCTAATGATGATATCTATGCACTACTAGTGGGGTAGTGGTGCACAAAGCAGGAGACCACCAGGGAGCCCTGGGTAGGAAAAGGGAGGGGGTCGCAGACATAAATACGGCAGCAATTCTGGTCTGTTCAGTGGTTATAGTTAGTATTAAGTAGTTGTTTCAGAAGAAAGGGGTCACCTGCCCATCAGCCAGACGTGGAGCAAAAGCAGGGTTAGTACTAGTGCATCTCAAAAAAATTAGAATATCACTGAAAAGATAATTGATATCAATAATTTAAGTCAAATAGAGAAACCCATATATTGTATAGACTCATTACAGTATGAATGACAAGGTTTAATGCTATACATTTGTGAGCCCTATAACAAATAAAAAGATCTTGGAGAACTCCTTTTATTTTCAATGATATTCTAATTTTTTGAGATGCCTTATACAGAAGTACTCACAGAATCAGAGAGAAAACGACTAATAGAAAGGGTAGAGAACAGACAGACAAACATAGAAGAATATACAGACTGAAGAAGATAGTAAAAGGAGACTGTCTGCAAGAAGGAAAGTATAGAGGCTGATAGGCCTGAGAAGCTGGTCCCCATTCCTCGGTTAATATGGTTCTAGACGAGCACCACAGAGTAAAGGGGACTAAGTCTATGTTCACACGGTGAAATTGCAGGCCGTACAGTATGGCCACAATTGCGGCAAGTGTTTGGGAGCCACGCTGATTGGCGCGTACACCTGCGACGCAGGAGGGTGGGGGGCGGCAGCCCGCCAGCCCCATAGACTGTCATTACTCGTGGCATGTATTCGCCGCAAGACATTTCACTTATCTCCCCGCGCGTACAATACGTTCGTATTGTACGACCAGGGAGAGGAGGCGTAATCCATAGTTCTCTATGAGAACTGTGGATTACCGTAATTTCGGCGCACATCTTGCTCGTGTTAGAGCGCAAATATGACGCGAACTGCACGCCGAAATGTGCCCGTGTGAACATAGCCTAAAGGGGAAGTCTCTGCTTAGCTGCAAGGCAATTGCTGAAGAGTCAATTGCAAAAAGTAAAGTGGTAGAGAGATGTGGCAAAAACACCTATCTGCAAGGTATGTGAAACTGTAATGGGATGTCTGAAGCACCATGAGTAAAGCCTGCCAAGCCCCTAAGCTATTGTCTCTGGGTTTCTGCACTACTAATCCCAGCACACCACTAGTAGGCCCACCATCACCTTAAAATCACACACCTGTAACCTTGGTTCCTGTAGCACCTTACAAGTGTCAGACTGTGCAGGGACCTATTTGGTAACACCCAGTTAACAGATTGGTAATGAATTTATTGGAGGAATAACAGAGGAACCATATAACATAGAAGTTTAAGGAAAGATACTCCAAAATTGCTAATTCGTTGGGAAAACTAGTACTTATTAGAACAGACATGTCAGGAATGGCCACAGGTTCTCTTTAAATAGGATGAAATAATTGAACCACAAAATAGTATTGCATTTGCTCTTTTATTGTTTTGGAAACAGAGTCCTTCGCACATTGCATAGACTTCTGATACGTCTGGCGTCAAGCATCTCCGTATGGAATGGAAGCAAAACATCTTCAATGACATGAACTCCATGTATGGACCTGAAGCCAGAAGAAGCAAGCGTGGAAAATACATTCAATGGATTAGGGTATTCCAAGAAAAAGGTCCCAAGAAAGCGTATCTGGAAATAAGATTATGATCCCGTGAAGAATGGAAATTGCTGGGTTACACCCATGGCTTCTTGCAGTCTGGCTAGGGATATAATTTAGAAACCTACTGTAACATAGAAAAGATTAAATCCATACAAGGGAATATTGGCATAACAATCGTCAAATCAGAGGTGCAACTTGAAGCTCCTGGGACATTATACAAAATCTTCAACATGACCCTCACCTGCCATGTGCAATTTATAATACTGGAGTCTTCTTGTGAGAAATTCAGGTCTTTCAGGCACCAAAGCCCAGGTGAAACTACTACCTCTTTTCTCTTTATAGTTACACCCTTGTTCAATAATGCATCATTTATTATAATTGCATCTTGGTATTCAGATACAGGGCTAGCTTAACAGCATTACAGGCCTCTGGGCATAGTAGTGCAGGAGGCTGTCCCTCCTGCTGCTCCCAAACATGAAACCACAGGAGGCCATGCATCTGGCCACCCCTAATCATGCCCCCTATGTTGGGACATCCCATTAAGAATCATGTAGGCAGCCTGCAGCCTATAAGACTAATTGGGAGGGCAGGGAGCTAATGGCACCCACTTCCAAATGGTTTTTAAGTGTTGGCACATCCTAAGAACCTACAAACAGTTAAATAAGCAGCGCCAACCCAGTGATCCAGGACATGTGCCACCTGAGACCCCTATGCCTAGTCAACTGCCTAGTGTGCCCAATGGAAAAGATTGTCCTGTTCAGGTATTCACAACATACTGTATATATGAAAAGATGCATCATATGCCAGTGTAAACATGTCTTGGCTTCACTACATATTGCACAGAAAGGTTTCATTGTTTTTTATAGTTCAGGCTAGCAGAGCTGCTCTTTTTTTTATCCACATCCATATGTTTAGCCCTAAAATTGGCTACTTTGAAATGCGGAATATGACAATTCAGACCAATTTCTACTGTCCTTCGGTCCTTTTTCATGACATGGACAAGCAAGACAGATGCTGTCCAAGGGCGGATCCACAGGGTCGGATTTTTTTCGGGTATTGTCGGATCCTGTAGTTGAAAAGTGAAACAACAGATCTGTATTCTATCAATGGAACCCAGACCCACCCCGAAAACGCAGGTTTAAGCTACCCAATGTCTGGCCAGCCTAGGGCAATTATCAGCCAAAACACAGTACTAGATAGTAGCACTCATGTATAGCTGCCAAAATTAAAGTTTATTTGTTATCCAGATCTGAATTAAATATAGATTCCAATTAAAATTGAACTTTACTTTTTGCATTTACTTGAGTGCTAAAGTTTGGACTGGGTCACTTTTGAGGATGAAATGGACCAAGTTCACTTAAAGTCGGGCACCATGATAAAGTATGTGGAGGAGAGCAGTCCATTGCTTACTATTACATTGACTACATACAGTATATGTCTTATATGACCATAGAGGAGGTTTTCCATATTTAGCAGATCTTCTTATCAAAGGTAATCAAGGGATATATCCAGAAGAACATCAAGTTCCTGGGCCTCACCGAATTATCTGTAACACTCCCCCCACTTTTCAAATGCCAGTTATAATGCTGGCAGAGCAATTTTTAGGGCCCCCCAGGGCCTGTTTGTACCTGCTAGCTCTGCATGCCGTATAGCTAAATCACTGGAGATGTGTGACATCCAGGACAACCCTACTATCCTGACTGGATGTGTGCACCATGGGTCCAATGTTCCGATCAAACCTATGCCTTCCCAGCTGTTTCAGAACTACATATTTTATCATATTTCCAAATTAAAAAATATAACCAAAATGATATCTTATGTGTTCAATATAAAAACAAAGGTAGGAGCTCCTAGGTAACCCTAACTGAGAAAGGTGTACCTTTGGAGTAGAGTGGTGGTCACCAACCTGTGGCTCATAGTCAAGGGATATGACAGCATGTTGATAATTGTAGTTTTACAACAGCTGGACAAACATGGAGAGGAGACCACTAGGGTTAAGATTTATTGATTTGCAGACCCCAATTTCAGTCAAGTACTGGACTATACAAACTAGTTTTCATCTTGATCCCAACATGGATGATAGCAACAATTTAAAGATCCATCTATCTGAATCCTGTCCGAGTAGTAAAACTAGGTTCCAGGTAAATTCAGTAAAATATTGTTCCTCTCATACATGATGGACCTGGGCAGCTACAATATTTGCCATAGGGTTCATGTACTTTATAGAGGGTTGGTATGAGGATAGCTCTAGAAAATGCAGCCCTTCAAACCTGGTTTTCTGGCCTAAGTCATTAAAAATGATAATGTCCTCAGAAGTATGTATGGAAAGTGGACATTAGTGGTCTATTTGTCAAGAGTATGTAATAACCTCTATCTGGCCACAACCTAGGTGCATAGTTTAAATAACCTTAGTTTCATCCAGTCTTTTCTGCTTCGTTATTACAATTGAGTGCAATAGTTTATATTCATCAACCACGAGCAGTCATGGTGTAGACCATGACTGACTACTGGTCCTGTGTGACACACATGAAGGCACTGCTTAATACGGTATTGTTAAAAGTGTAACAAGTGATATAAATAAAGTGATTGCTATATAAAGTGATCTTAGGTAACCAGCCATCCACAGAACACAAAAAGTTCGACTCTGTCACCTACTCAACCAGGCCAACCGCAAATCCAATGCTTGACCTAGTTGAATGACCTCAATGAGGCATGATGTCTCTAGTTCCAGCCTTTGCCTCCGTACTGAATATGTGAGGAGTATGGATCGGCAATCATTAAAAACAGCACATTTTCTATAACAATTACCTTTGACATTTGTACAAACATATAAAATATTATACAGATCTCAGGTACATTTTTGGAAGTTTCAAGAGGAAGAATAAGAGTCTGTGTTTCATACAAAAAAAAAATATTAACCCCATCTTATATAGTCAGTTTTAAAAACATAGTGAAAAATCTGACTCTTCCCAGTGATCCAATGGAGATCCGTTCCGTCATGGGTAGGTTCCCAGATCATGTACAGAACAGTAGTGGTTTTAGAATTGGTCAGAGAAGTCTACATCCCGGTACAGTAATATAGGCACTGCCTCACAGTTTTTGTTACTCTCACAAGTCTTTGGAGCGCACATCACGCAAGTAATCTGCATGTAACCAGCAAAGATTCAAGTAAAAACTTCATCTGTGACGTTGAAGGAATATTTTTTAGGGCATCATTCAATAAATGTTCCTTGAGTGGTTGGTACAGCGCGACTCAGATGCAACGCGGCATAGTGGCGATGCAGGTACATTCAATCTTTGGCCCTCCATGTAGAAGTCTTACATTACTTGATTTTTCTCATGCTTCAGATGTCTTATTTGTTAATTTTTCCGTGTCATCAGGTTCATCTTCTTGTGGTGGTCTTGCCCGGTCGAAGAATCCACACTTAAAAAAAAAAAACGTACAAACAAAAATGTTAGCATTGGGGTAAGCAGAAACCTCAGATATCACATACTATCCAACTCTTATAACATGCTTTTAATTCCTGCTTTTTTTTCTAACAGGTTGAATTACAGCCTACAGTTCAAGCTAACGATAAGGCTCCATACACACTATATAGTCTGCAGTGAGAGACGTGGACACCTTATGACTTCACTATTTATGCCACCGTATATTGCCTATAATAATAATAATAATAATCTTTATTTCTATAGCGCCAACATATTCCGCAGCACTTTACAAATTCAAGGGTAAACATACAGTCATTACACATTAAAAGTACTTACAAATGAGACACAAGGTGTGAGGGCCCTGCTCGTGAGAGCTTACAATCTATTAGGGTGTATGGGTGAAACATACGGTAAGAAGTGCCAAGTTTACAATGGGCCGGCCATGTTTCATAAATAGGGGGTGGTTTACATGAAAAATGGATGAACCTGCCACCCTGACAGTACATCTATATACAGATAAGTGCCTGTGAGTGCCCAAGTGCAGGGAGTGACAGATGTGTGTGATAGCAGTTAGGGATCTTGGTGGGCCAGACCGAGAAGATGTATTTTCAGGGCCCTCTTAAAAACTGTGAGGGTTGTGAATGTGCCCGATCGCCCGCGGTAGCATATTCCAGAGAATTGGTGCCGCACGTGTGAAATCTTGTAGGCGGGCATGGGAGGTTCGGATGATTGAGGAATGTAGTCTGATATCATCAGCAGAGCGAAGAGCACGGGTAGGGCGGTAGACAGAGACTAGGGAGGAGATGTAGGGAGGAGCAGCGCTGTGGAGAGCTTTATGGGTGAGAGTGCTGAGTTTATACTGTATCCTGTACTGGATGGGCAACCAGTGCAGTGACTGACACAGGGTAGAGGCATCAGTATAGCGGCTGGAGAGAAAGACAAGCCTGGCTGCTGCATTCTGGACAGATTGGAGAGGGGAGAGTTTGCAGAGCCTTTGTATGCCACTGCATTATTGTCAAGCAATACAACAGTGAGGAGGAATTTGAATGCGGAGTGCTCAGCTGTTTCCGTCAGCCCAAATAAAGTGGAAATTATTAGGCGCAACAGTTCAGTGGTTATGCCATGAGGAGGAATGGTGAACTTGAGACCCTCAGTCCAGTGACTGCTGAAGGTTACAGTGTTGGGGCCCACATTAATCCTATGGTTACAAGAAATCTTGCAAAATCCAGTACTCATAGATCTTAATGGGCAGAATAGAGTTGATTAAAATATTCTTAATTTATTGAATCATTTAAAAAATAGTATATAGATAGATACACTGAGCTGAAAAGCAGTACAAAAGAAGCAACGGACAGGTTTCGGCTAAACAGCCTTATTCTAAGTCTCTGGTTAGGTGAACCCTAATCTCATTTGTATCATGGCCTCAGCAAATGAAGAAGTGGTCACGCATGCTCTCGATTCTCTTCTATGTACAACCAAGTAAGGGAAAAACCCTTTTAATTATTATTATTTATTTTATAGCGCCATTGATTCCAGGGCGCTGTACATTCAGGAGGTACATAACATAAGTCAAACAAGTACAATAGTGACAATCTGTGAACAACAACAGGTACAGAGGGAAAGAGAACCCTGCTCACAAAGGCTTACAATCTACAAGGAAGGGGGAGAGAGACAGAAGGTGAGGGGCGGACATGTTTGTGGAGGAAGTAGTGACAGCGGGGTTATTCTAAATCATAGGCAATCCTGAAGAGATGGGTTTTCAGGTTGCTTTTGAAGCTGGAGAAAGTGGGGTAGAGTCTGATGTGTTGGGACTGAGTTCCAGAGTATGGGGGAAGCACGGGAGAAGTCTTGGAGACGGTTGTGTGAGGAGCTGATAAGGGGAGAACAGAGAAGAAGGTCCTGTGAGAAGCGGAGATTGCGTGAGGGGAGATATCTGGAGATTAAGGCAGAGATGTATGGAGGGGAGAGGTTATGGAGAGCCTTGTAGGTCAGGGTTAGTAACTTGAAATTAATGCGCTGGGCAATGGGCAGCCAGTGTAGGGATTGGCAGAGGGAAGAGGCAGAGGAGTAGTGAGGAGAGAGGTGGATAAGACGGGCAGCAGAGTTGAGGATGGATTGAAGGGGAGCGAGAGTGCTAGCTGGGAGGCCACAGAGAAGGATGTTGTAGTAGTCAATGCGAGAGATGACAAGGGCATGGACCAGTATTTTTGTAGTGTCAGGGTTAAGGATTGAGCGGATTTGTGAAATATTTTTCAGGTGGAGGCGGCAGGCAGAGGTGAGGGCTTGGATTTGGGGTTTGAAGGATAAAGCGGAGTCAAGGGTTATCCCAAGGCAGCGGACTTGTGGGACTGGTGAGAGTCTAGCCATTGACTATGATAGAGAGATCAGGATGGAGTGGGAAGGTGGAAAGATAATGAATTCAGTTTTCTCTACATTAATTTTACAGATCCTTACACATCTCTGTTCAGTCTTATGAGTGAACAGATGACTGCTTCCAGCAAGGTCAACATCATCTCCTACTATTGATTTCATCATTTCTATGATCTCATTAACTACTGGGTGTTTTATCTTTTCTCACTTTCTATTTTTTTTTTTCCTGATGCTCTGATCATTCCCTTGATCTTATAAATACCCACTTTATAGTTCATCTTCTGCTGCTTGACTACAAGCTGCTTGATAGCACCCTAATTCAGCATCATCTATACATGGAGATGGAGAATAACAAGAAAGTGATCAAAACCTAAAGGAGTTGCATGGTTTGGATCACGGGTGTCAAACTGCGGCCCTCCAGCTGTTGGGAAACTACAACTCCCATCATACCCACTGTTATAGATTATACAAATGCATGATGGGAGTTGTAGTTTCCCAACAGCTGGAGGGCCGCAGTTTGACACTCCAGGAAACTTTTGGATGAATATTTTTTCAAGCTGATCATGAAAAGAACCATTCCTTCACACTAATTGATTAAGGGAGTATTGCAACTACAGATATTTATGGGAATCTCTCAGGAGAACAGGGTTGCCTAATCCCTATTGGCAATCCAACAAAGAGACTGTCTCTCTCCATTGCACGCAAGACTGACTCTCTCCATAGTTACACTCAGAAGCACCCATAGGGTAGATTACCACCTATAAGAAATTTATGGCATATGTTATGATCCTGAAAAGTTTCTTCCTGCGCTAATAACTCCCCCACCCAGGTTCGGACTGGCCCACAGGGGAATAGGGGAAATCCCCTGTGGGCCCCTGGGCATGGTGGACCTGAAGATGTTTTTTTAACTGCATATGGAACTTTGGGAGAGGCAGAAAAGCAGAGTAAGAGAGGAAAAAAGGAAAGGCAGAACACAGGAGGCATGTACAGTCATTTAGAGCAGCTGTAGGGTGGGCCCCTAAAATTTCCACTACTGGGCCCTAAAGTAGCTCAACTGGTGGGCCTCTAGAATCAACTCCCCCTGTGGGCTCTAGACACCCCAGTCCTACACTGTCCCCACCTACTACCTCTAAAAATCATTATAGGTCATGTGAAAAGGGGTGGCCTACTAGAAGCTGATAACAAAAGTAAACTTTGTTTTAAAATATTTTTTAAAAAATTCTATAATAAAATGAATACAATAATTATTTACATGTAAAATTTGATGAATAAAACACAGAAGAAAATATAAAATAAATTCTTAAATTAATATTGAAAAACACAAAAACACACAAAAACAAGAAATTCAAGAAATTAAAATCCTAAAAAAGCACGATTCCTGTCTACCTCTGTTAGCAATAATATACAAGCATCCAACTAATCTTTCCCCCCGAAGCTGATTGTTATAGCTGGTTTTGACCCCAGGGTCCTGGCCGAGCTTTGGCTGAATTGTTTGCTCTTATAATACTGTAAATTCATTATAAGAGGAATTTTCCTAGAGAAATATGTTTTTCCTTTAATCCCTGGATGCCTGTAAACTTCACAATGTTATTATTTCCAGCAAAGAAATGTCGGATTTTATTACAGAAAGCAATGAGGCACCATCGATATGGTTATGGTTACACTTTGGAGCTTTTTTTTTTTCACTTTTTTGGCGAGCAGACTAATGTAGGGAACTTGGAAACTGACATTATAGTAGTCTGGAGAATTAGCTGTTTTAAGGGCGCTCCAGCCAAAAATGCCCTCTCCCCCCACTCATATAGACATCCAAGTGTCGTCCAGGGAACCTTGCACAAGCCACCTTAATCCAGTCAAGCAAGATATTTTTTGTGCTTTTTGGCTCTAACATTTTAAGTTTTGGGAAAAACATTCTAATAAGCGTCAGATTTCTGACATTAGAGCTTTAAGTGTTGTTTTTGTCCTCACAACATAAACATATAAAGTGCTACCATTTACTGGAGTCCACAAATGCCAGGCTTTTAGAAAATGTTTCCTTCCTTCAACCCAGTACACTGGTCTGGGTTTGCTCATTCAGAATTTAGTTCAGAGAGATTTAGGGCGACATGTCAGAAAAGAGGCGCCTCCACGCCAGTTTTAAGGTGCATTAAATGAGTGTACAGTGCGCCTGAATGAAAGAACCTGTCAAAAATCTGGCGTCTGGTACACCTTGCATAGTATAATTGATGCGCCTAATCTAGATGCATAGCATTATGCAGGTGCATAGCATATCATTGCTAACATATTAGATGCACCTACTTTAGGCGCATTCAAATGTGTTGTGTCTGGCGTATACTGCACCTAGTTTTGGTGTAGCTACAGTTCATTTGTATAAAGAACATCAACATTTTTTTTTGCACAAAATACACTAAAAAAATTGCACAGCCCTAGTAGGACATGTTACCTATAATATGGTGTGACATTACCAAGAACACGTATAGTCCAATGTAAACACCAGCTTACCCGACTGGAGACGCACGGACTTGTTGAGGCAAATGTACAACAAGAGAAGGACAAAAATGACGCCCAGTGTTCTTCCAAATAGCACTTGACTTTGTTGTTTTATAAACGATGTAAAATAAATACCCATTATCAACAGAGTTATGGTGAAATTGGTCTTTGTTTTTTTATCTACGATTTAAAATAAAGTCAAGTGCTATTTGGAAGAACGCTGGACGTCATTTTTATCCTTCTATTGACATTACCAAGACAACTACACAAATCATTCCTTGCAGATCACATAAGGGATGTCAATAAGTTTTCTACAGACCACAAATTACATAACTATCCTCTGTTCATGGGCGTATCTATAGCCATAGCTATTGGGCCCAAAGGGAGGGAGCCCCACTCGGGTAAAAGAACATTGTTCCTTTTTGTAGGGAACAAGTAGTTGGTGGTTTTATACTTTCCAGAAATATTATGTGGGGTCCCTGACATATGGCGGTATTATTTATACCTTTAGTTATTGTGACTTATGCTGTGGTTTAGGTTTTTGTCATTAGATGGTGGGGCCCCATCACATTTTGCTATGGGGCCCTTTGAATTCTAGTTAAACCCTTTCTACTGAGAAGGATGACTGTCTCGTCTGCGCCAGTTTTCATAAATATCGTCCGTAGTGTTATATTTTTGTACTAATATATATATATATTTAATTTTTTTTCTTTCAGGATTTATTATTTGAAGTTTTGAATTGTGGCAGCCGATGGTTGTGGCTGGTTGGTGGCAATAATGAGGTGCATTTTTTTGGTTTACTTTTTATTTGCATGTTTTTCTTTTTAAAATGTATACAGTATCATGCAAAAGTTTTAGGCAGGCGTGGAATAAATGCTGCAGTGTAAGACTATGTCTATACAGCACTGGTGTCCGGTTGGATATTCTGCGGAATTCGCCGAAAATCTGACTGTAACCAGTGCCCCATAGACCGCAATAGAAAATCTGTGCTGTAGCCTACACAGCACAGATTTCCTACTGTCGGATTTCTAAATTGCCGACCCTCCGCTGAAAGATAGAACATGACCTATTTTCCTTCGGATTCCCGTACAGTCAATGTACTGGGCCAGCAGGAAATCCGAAAACCGACCGCGTTTTTTTCACAAACCCAATCCAAAATCCGTGGTACGTCAATGCTAAAATACAATTTTTAACGGTATTTTAACATTAGCTTTGTAGATGTAGCCTAAGAATGTTTTCAACAATGGAAGTGTTAATGGTTTATTTTTTTATCAGTTAACAAAATGCAAAGTGAATGAACAAAGATAAATCAAAATCAAGTCAATATATGTGTCACCACCCTTCGTCTTTGGAGTCCTGGAAGAGATGATGTGGCCCCACAGAACCCTGACCTCATCATCATCCATTCTGTCTAGGATAGAGACAGGAGGATCAGAGGAGCTACATCCACAGAAGACCAGGGCTTAGTTCTCCAAGATGTCTGGATTAACCTCCATGCTGAGTGCCTTCACAGTATACAAGTACCTAGAAGAACTGATGCTGCTTGAAGGCAAAGAGCGGCCAAATCTGATTTGATTTCACTTTTGTTCATTCATTTTGCACTTTGTTAACTGATAAAAATAAACCATTAAGTGCCCAAACTGTGAAAAACACCAGAATGGTATATAACCAAAAGAACACGTTTCTGTCAGATGCCAAGTGAATCTTGCATATGAATATGCTAGACAATATGCCAAAAATAGACCATAAATGTTTTGGGGCTTCGAAACACCCAAGATGAAATTGACAGGTTTGTAATTAAAATTTTCTGGTGTCCAATGTCCAAATAAAAGAAACCTTTTACATATAACCTCTCATTCCAAACAGAATTATTAACTGAATCTTACCTTCCACATGACTACAGTAAGTATGGCTAAAACCAACAACCCCAGTAGAATAGCCAGTATGATGACCCACAGTGGAATGGAGAACGATACGTTTGGAGTTGCCCAAATCACTGATGTCTTTATCTGGAAAAATAAAACACAAGAAATATAGAAGTCGTCATCGTCCACATATTTCTCTTCGCTCTCATCACTGCTCCCAGTTTCCTGAATTTAACTTAAACAGGAAAATTGGAGCGAAAGGTTTAGAAAACAATCTTATAGAACATGATTTGGGACATGCTTTCCCGGTAGGATCTGTAATCTATACTGGATTTTGGAAGATGCTTAAAACCCCCAAACATGCACACGCACTTATGTACAGTGATAAATGGGGAAAAACTTCCTTTATGGGATCAGTTAGCGAGCTCTTAAGTCCATGTTCGGCTCTCTAGGAAGCCATAAATCTTTCATATCTGATGGAAGAAAGGTTAAATATACATTTTAGTCGACTTCGATGAAAAATAAGCTTACATTATCACCATAAGTAATATTGTCAGAACTTTGAAATGTTGCCTGTAAACTTTCAGAGAAAGTTGGGATTTCTTGTCTTGTGCAAACAAAAAGGAGAGAGATTTTTCCTTGTTTTTATACTACTGTGTCCTAACATAAATACACATATGCCTAAAGCAAAGGTCCTAGATAATGTTTTGGTATAATCCAAAAACCTGATGACATTGTGATGTTCTATGGGTGATACCCCTTGTGTGGATCCTTTCAGCTGAGGCAAAAAACCATGAAGGCAAGGCAATGTGTTGGATTTGGTGAATGGTAGTGAATTGGGCGTCAAGGGCTTTTCCTGGCATAAATTACTGATGACCTTTCCATAGGATGGACCATCAATGTCTGATCGATAGGTATTTGACCCTTGTGATTGCCATGATCTGCAGAATTAAGGGTCCCACATTACCTGGCACAGCAGCATTTACATGCTGCCCTGCCTTTGTAAATAATTAAGTGGTCCCTCCACTCTGTTGATCGGTGAGGGACCAAGAGTCATACCTCAAACGATCAACACAAATGGCCTGTTCTAAAGATTAAACCTCTTCAAAAATCAGGCTACTTTCTGCATTGTGGGTAAACTTTATGTTTTAAAATATGTGCCAGGGTAGTGGTATGGATTTATGCTTTAAGAACAATTACCATATGTAGATAATATGAGTTAGTATTATCATTGTTACCTAAAATTGACTCCAGAACAGCAAGAAGGCAATGCGGTGGGATGGATTTGATGAATGGAGGCGAACTGGACTTCCAAGAGTTAAACACTGATGACCTTTCCATTGGAGCGGCCATCAATTTTAGATCAATGGGGATTTGACCCATGAGTTCTGCATAAACAGCAGAATTAAGGGGGCTCCGGTACAAGGCACAGCTGCATAGATAATAATGTAGTGATTCTACTACTCGGTTGATCGTCGAGGATCCCAAGAGTAAGACCTCAAATGATCAACATCAACAGCCTATCCTAAAAATTAAAGTTAAATGTTTAAATCTCCTTAAATACCGAGCTATTTCCATATTGCTGACCAAATGGGTAATCTTTATGCATTTTTAAAATACGTGCATCAGGATATTGGTGGGGCTTTATGATTTAAGAACATAGGATGGGTTGGTATCATCAATATGACTTAAAATTGACTCTATTTTGACAAGTCAAAAAAGCAAGAAGGCAAGGCAGTTGAATGGATTTGATGAATGGTGGCAACTGGACTTAAAAGGGGTTTTGCAGGTGTAAAGCACTGATGACCTTTCTAAAGGATAGGACATCAATCTTTGCTCAATGGGTGTTTGACCCTTTAGTTCTCCATAACTAATACTAAACCTCTTTAAAGATCAACCTATTTTCCATATTTTCAATTTTTTTTTAAAAGTCCCTTGAAAAAGATGGTGGCAAAAAGTGCGTTGGGGTAGTGGGGGTGGTTTTTGCTTTAGGAGCATATGCAAATTAGATGTAAATTGAATGCATTTATTGCATTTAACGATGGATTAATGATTATTTTATTGTGTGTACTTTTTGACATATCTTTTGAACATTTTTGTTTTCTATTATTTCTGTCAAAGATCGTGAAATAGTAGATATTTATACCATCCCCCCATAAACCAGAGTTTCAGGCACCTTAACCACCATAAATTGTGTTTTGAGTTCATCAATTATGTTTTAAGATAGCTTTCATGGTAATAACCTAATGAAATAGACAATAAATTACTCAACTCATACCCATACTCTGAAACTCACTGCCACAACACATCAGACTCTCCTCCACTTTCACTAGCCTCAAAAGCAACCTGAAATTGAATCTCATCAGGACAGCCTATAACCTACAATAACCCCACTGCCCCTACTCCCCCCACAAACATGTCTGCCCCTCACCTTCTGTCTCTGTCCCCTTCCTTGTAGACTGTAAGCCTTCGCGGGCAGGTTCTCTTTCCCTCTGTACCAGCTGTTACTCACCTATTGTCACCAATGTATTTGTTTGACTTCTGTTATGTATGTAACCCCCCGCCCCCCCCTTGAATGGACAGCGACCTGGCGCTCTAAAATACATACTATAGAGCTGACATATTCCGCAGCGCTGTACAGAGACTGCCCTCACTCACATCTGTCCCCGTGCCCACGAGCAATCCCAATCTGAATTCCAAATGCAAGTTTTTGAAGTGTTGGACTCAATACAAGGACTCCGGCGCTCTACTGGTTGGAGGACATTGCAGAGCAGTCTCATCCACTAGATGTCAGAGCCTGTGAATGATATTGCACTGTCTGTGTAATTGAAACTCGTTAGATTTGAGGTTATTACTCTCAGCAGAAGCATCTGCCATTTACATAAAATGTGCTGCACAGATGGTCCGGGTTGCGCGCTTCGCATGTGGTAATGTGATTGTAAGCAGAGCATCGGAGTAGGAGGCAGGTGGACAACTTTGTCTTCATAGTATGAACTTCTGAGACTCTACAAGGGCTTAAAGGAAACATGTAACGTGTCGTTAAAGGTGGATGTAAAGAAGGAAATGAGGAGGAATGGTGGAGAGAGAAAAGCAGGACACCTTTCCCTGGACGCCGCATTGTCTCTGCCCTTCCTTGATGGAAGGAAATCTCTGCTTCCTCTAGCAATGAGCTGCTCATAAATTCTGAGCTATTAATCTTCATATTCATACACCACAAAGTATCTGCTCTTAAATTGTACTAACAGACATGAGTAAGGTGACTCCAAACCTTCTACATGTATGAGGTACCAGAAGCCGTGTCACTCCAGGGTCAGAGCTACCTAATGGGTGGTTCATTTTGTCTTGCACCAGCAAATATCAAACTAGTCAGACCTATCTATGTCTTCTGAACACTTCCTACAGCCACACTTGTTGCATAAGGCTTTACACTGGAGACTGGACACAGGGCACTGTATTGCTGCATTCTTGTCAGACCATCAGATGGAGATGAAAAATGAGCTGCTATACTAAAATCACAGCAATAAGGTTATTTTCATACTGCAATACGTCCAGGAGTTTTCCAGCAGCTTATTACTGCAGACCAGTAGTAGCCAGTAAACATTGAATTCAAAATGAAACTGAGAAAACAGGACTGAGGTAAGATGAATCGATGTAGTGAGACAACCCCTTTAAGACTGGAAAAACCCTTAAAGGTAAAATGTGATAACGTTGTCATCCTTGCACTGGGTGATTCAGAAAGGCCAGTGACATGCATTTCGCCGCGTATTGCGCATTATACGTGGCGAAATCCACGGCACAATTACAGTAATTCATAGCTATGGATTACGCATCGTCCCCCCGCGTGTACAATACTATACAGTATTGTAAGCACGAGGAGAATTGACATGTCTTACGCGCCGCGAACAATGCATGTCTATGGGGCCAGGTGCTGCTCCCCCCTCCGTGCTTTGGAATTAGGCGCCACAATACACCGTGTGAACATACCCTAAGAGAACAGGATTCAAGCTGTGTATGAGTGTAGTAAAGTCCACCAGGCTGATTAGTACGGAGCTACAGGCTCCACAATCCTCAGTATGGTGTATTTTATGAAGACGTTGGGGTTGTAAGCCGTACAGATCACATCTTCTTCAGAAGCTTGCAATCAGATGACAATTGAAAACGCTGTGACTTTTGCAATGACTTGCAGGCTGGGTTGGAAGAGGAGGAATTCGCTGACAGGCTGGTGTTCAGTGAGGAAGTGACTTTTCACCTCAGTGTTAAGGTCAATTGCCACAGCAGGAAAATTTTCCACTCAGAAAAACCATGTGTCCTTATCAAGAGCAGGAGGAACTCACCCAAAGTTTAAGTGTTCTGTGCAATAAGCAAGCGTAAAGTTTACACTCATTTGGTTTTTTTTTGCTGAGGAGATTGTCATGTTAAAGGAATTGATTATGCCACAGACAGAGGAAGATCTTGAGATACTTGATGATAGCTGAATAAAACTCTACTGGAACGTTGGATTGACCATGCTGGAAACAATGATTCACTAATGTTGCTCTGGCCTCTATGATCACCAGATCTAACACCCCGTATCTGCTCCACCTCTCCCTCAGCCACAGGATCTGAACGACCTGAGACAATGCATCACTTACACAGTAGAGTCCATACCGGAGGATATAAAGGGACGTGTCTGGACAGAACTGAACCACTTAGACATCTGCCGTGTCACCAATGGAAATCACTTTGGATGCTTGTAGTGTAGGGATAAAGTCCGGATTGTGCGTCTTCCCATGTGAATAAATTTTTGTTATGTTCTCTCATTTCTAAATACTGAGGCTGTAATTTTGCACCATCCTTTTTGAATCACCTTGTATATTTTGTGGGTCTGTCATCTGGGGGCCAATGGAAAAAAATTGGAAGAAACTCCAACTAACCTCTCCTGGGACCCCAGATTTGCAAGTAAACACACCCCGCCAGAGTGAAGTAGTAGAAGCAAAATAAAAACACAAAAGATTCACCAGCAAAAACGGATGTAGAAAAGAGTTCTAAAATCGATCCTCCTTTATTAGACAATACATATAAAAATGTAGCATCACATTGTAAATGGTCAATGTTGACGCGTTTCGAGCGATGTGCTCCTAATCATAACATAGACAAACTAAATTCACAGCTTGTTTAAATGCAATATATGTGAACAGCTCCTTAATTAAAACACTTGACAATGCTCTGCACGTCCCAGCACTCCGGTGGTGGAATCTGACTGAGCTGACAGCAGCACGCGTCTGTGCATGGTCGTCACGCACCAGCCCTATCCAAACACGTACGGCGCCCCTTCAAGACCAAGCGTTGCAGCCTAAACAACAACTTCAACAGCACTTATAGGACAAAAAGGGGTATGCCGCACAAGTGTGACAAAGGCACAAGAATGAACCACTACCCGAATGCAGCCACACACAGGAAATCCATATTGGGTGCAGGAACCACCGAGCACACTGAGGGAGTCAAGGTAAGATGTTCTCACCAGTAAAAAACAGAAAGAATAAATAAAAACAAATGGGCCAAAACTGTAAGACACATATCAGCAACAAAAAATATGCAGAAAACAACCAAAAAACACATCAGAAAGCTAGAATGATGTTACACGTAATATACCAAAAGTCAATAATGATAGAGAATAACATTTTTAACATTCAGTCCTTTTGGAATTATAGTGTCAAAAATGATGATCCAATGGGGCTCTCTATCCCTCAGATGCTACCAGGCCCAGACTGCCCATAGGGCAAACCGGGCATTTGCCCGGTGGGCCGCTGGGGTCCGGGCCGCAGCGCCGGCTCGGATCGCCCGCCGAGGCGACCGGTGTTCCTCCCCGGCGGGCCCCGAGTGCCGGCGCCGGTCTGTAGCGCACTACAGGGCCGCAATGTTTGCATCTGCGACCGGACCCCTGTGCCATGGGGCCGAAAGGCCCCCCTCGCCGCAGGGCTGCATGGCCGGGTCACAGACCCAGCCATTCAGCCATCATGGCCGCCGCCTGCACCGCGCGGTGCAAGCAGCAGCCAAGGCAGAACAGCCGGGATCTTCCTATCCCGGCGGTACAGCCCCCTGGAGGACGCGCAGCTCCTTGGAGGCCGCGCAGTTCCCAGGAGGCTGTTCCCACGCAGTTCCCAGGTGATGTCGTCCTCGCGCGCCGGTTCCGCGACCTGTACCAGGAAGCCAGCGGCCGCTCCGGAGCAGGAGCAGAGGAGGGGACAGCGGGTGAGTAGTATTTTTATTTTTTTTAAACTACTTACTGTCCCTGCCTGCCTATAAGTAGCCCTGCCTACCTATATACTGCCCTGCCTGCCTGTAGACCGGCCCTGGCTGCCTATACACTGCCCTGCCTGCCTATAAGTAGCCCTGCCTACCTATATACTGCTCCTGCCTGCCTGTATACTGGCCCTGGCTGCCTATACACTGTCCTGCCTGCCTATAAGTAACCCTGCCTACCTATATACTGCTCCTGCTTGCCTGTAAACCGGCCCTGGCTGCCTATACACTGCCCCTGCCTGCCTATAAGTAGCCCTGCCTACCTATATACTGCTCCTGTCTGCCTGTATACCGACCCTGGCTGCCTATACACTGCCCTGCCTGCCTATAAGTAGCCCTCCTACCTATATACTGCTCCTGCCTGCCTGTATACCAGCCCTGGCTGCCTATACACTGCCCTGCCATCCTAAAAGCAGCCCTGACTACCTATAAACTGCCCCTGCCTGCCTGTATACCGGCCCAGGCTGCCTATACACTGCCCTGCCTGCCTATAAGTAGCCCTTCTACCTATATACTGCTCCTGCCTGCCTGTATACCGGCCCTGGCTGCCTATACACTGCCCTGCCTGCCTATAAGTAGCCCTGCCTTCCTATATACTGCCCCTGCCTGCCTGTAGACCGGCCCTGGCTGCCTATAAGTGGCCCTGGCTGCCTATAAGTGCCCCTGCCTAGCTATATACTGCCCCTGCCTGCCTGTATACCGGCCCTGACTGCTTATAAGTGGCCCTGCCTGCCTATAAGTGGCCCTGCCTGCCCATATACCGCCCCTGCCTACCTATATACTAGCCCTGCCTGCCTATAAGTGGCCCTGCCTGCCTATATACTATCCATGCCTGCCTATAAGTGGCCCTGCCTGCCTATAAGTGGCCCTGCCAGCCTATATACTGGCCCTACCTGCCTATATACTGGCCCTGCCTGCCTGTATACTTGCCCTGCCTGCCTGTATACTGTCTCTGCCTGCCTACATACTGGCCCTGCCTGCCTACATACTGGCCCTGCCGACCTACATACTGACCCTGCCTACCTACATACTGGCCCTGCCTGCCTATATACTGGCCCTGCCTGCCTAATGGGGGTCTACCTATTTACATGCCACTTATCTGACACTTTTTTATTTTCTAATTTTAGGGTCTAACATACGCTATTTGGGGAAATTGATAGGAAAGTGCTGGAAAAGAGAGGAGTCTAAGATGTATTTGTGGTAAATTCTACAAGGACGAGTAGTGACCGGGAGAAGAAGACATTGTATTCCGTACCGGACAGAGAAAGAATGGAAGGGAACAACTCATCAGGGAAGATGTCATGGAGGTTTGGGCCAGATGCAGAAGAAAAGGAGAAGAGAACAACTCCCATCAGAGATGACGTCTCCTGTGAGTCCCTGATGTCAGGGGTCATTTTACTTCTGTGTTGAATCAGTGCTGTATTCATGTGATGGTGACCTGACTACTAGTGATGTGATTGGTGGGGTTGTAGGTTATGTTGCTGCTTATGTAGTGTCAGTGTGGACTTGTCCCTGATTGTAAAGTGCACACCTGACTCTGTGATGAGGGGTTTCTCTGCACCACTTTTTCTTTCCTGCTTGTGTTTAGGGGGCTTTCACACAGAGAGGTTTTGGTGCATTTTTTGATGCGTTTTTTGTGCAGAAATGTACAGCATTAACTACTCTGCCTTTCTGCACAAAACCGCACCAAAAACACATAAAAAATGCACCAAAATGCTCCATGTGAAAGCACCTTTATAGTGTAGTTTATTTTAGAAAGTGGCGAGGTGCGAAAACAAGGGACAGTTTTTAAGCGGATATTGTATGTGGGCTGGTGGGGGCTTTGTGCCAGGGCTGATTTTTATTCCCAGTCCGGCCCTGGACGCTACCTAAGATCCCCTCCTCATTTGGATAGTGTTACATGCAATTGCAAACACCTTAAAGACATGTATATGAGAGTTATATGATTCTATAGTGCCGGGCTGCATCTGAAATTGTGCGTCCAACAGGATTACTAATGTGATACAGATGTTTCATAATTCTGACTTTAAATTTGCTTGAAGTTCACCCCACATAAAACATGTCACATATTGTACAATGTATGAGATAGATTACTAATGTAGTGTTGCAGTTTATATATTGTCTGATAAAAAATTCTTTACCGTTAACGAAAAACATTTTTGTGGGACGAACATATTGACAAGTTTTACATGGAAATAATCCACATCTGTAAAATCCCTGACATTCAAGCCTTGTTTTATGTTGTGAAGTCGTAGTAGTATCATTCGGGGACAAAGAATTCTAGGGGGACGCTTAGCCACAAGTCAGCAACCCTTAGGGTATGTTCACACGGTGTGTTGAGTCCGTGTGAACATACGCTTTTAGATGCGTGTTTGGATCCGTTTGTTGGACCCTAAACGGACCCAAACAGGCATCTAACAAATAGCAATGTGATTTATATTGCTGTTACTTTGAAACATGCATTGGCATTCAGACGAGTGATCTCTAATGCACATCTCACTGTGTCTTTCGGAGACGTTCCAAGAATTGACATGTCAATTCTTGATCCGAAAGATGCAACAGGAGTCCTATAATAAACTACAGGGTGCGATCCTGCTGCATCCAAACACGCATCCAAAGACGCAGTGTTGATGCGTGTTGGATACGTGTTGGATCCGTTTAGGATCCGATCGCCGCTATGTTTTTGGATGTAATTTTCGGATCCAAAACGTATCCAAAATTGAATCCAATAACACCTTGTGAACAACTGAACACCCCCTTAGAAAGAATTGAATTGAGCACTTGATCTCCGAGCAAAATAGATAAAGATTTGTAAATAATTTTGTTGACGTTATTAAATTCAGAACTATAATCTAATACTATGGTCGGAGGATCATCGGCCACCATTTGCTTAGATCGAGGGCACAAGAGAACATCTCGTGTTTTATTACTAATTCTCCTTTGTGCACGTTGTAATACCTATTTGGGATAACCCCGTGCACCTAAGTGTTGTTCAATTTTAGTTGCCTCAGATTAAAAATCTTTCTCATAAGTGCAATTGTGCTTGGCACGGGTGAGTTCACCTATGGGAATGGAGACTTTAGTATGTTTTGGATGATGGGAATGAAAGTGTAAAATAGTATTTCCAGCTATATTTTTACGATAAGAGCATGGATGGATCACCTGACCTGGAATCCCGGAGAGTACCAGATCTAAGAAAGAGATTGTGGAGTCCTCTATAACAAAAGTGAATTTAATATTTAATGGATTATTATTATTGATATGGTCAATGAAATAAAATATAGATGAATGTTGACCCTGCCAAATTAGTAGCAGGTCATCTATGTAACTGCCAAAGCAGTGAATGTCATGGAGGAAGGGATTAATGTCAGAAAAGACATATATACCAAGGGAGGGCGAAAATTTCGCCCCATAGAAACCCCTTGCAATTGCAAATAATGTTGCCCATCATATAAGAAAAAATTGAGTCATAAGACAACTGGTAGTCATTTAATAAAAATGTTTAAGTCCTGTGAAAATGAACTGAAGTGACGGAGATGGAAATCGATTGCTAGGATAGAAACATCCAAAGGGATGCAGGTATACAGAGACTCGACATTGCGACTCTGCCACTTAAAAGTAGGACTCCATGATTTCTGTTGTAGGCATCTGAACACATCTCTGGTGTCCTGGAGGTATCCAGGAGCTCTCTGTACCAAAGGCTGGAGATGATAATCTAGCTATTCACACAATGGCTCACAAAGAAAAAGTATTCTGGACACAATAGGTGTCATGGGTGGTGGATTAATGCACTTATGAACTTTAGGTAGTCCATAAAGCAAAGATATTGTATTTCTTTCTCTGATACAGGCAGTCCCTGGGTTACGAATGGGATAGGGACTGTAGGTTTGTTCTTAAGTTGAATTTGTATGTAAGTCGGAACAGGTAGATTTATTAAATGTAACTACAGCACAAAATGAATAGTGCAGGGAAGGGCTTTTACATTTGTTCTGCTGTCTGTGCCCATGCTGAGAAGATTTCACCTCATTTTCACCTTATGTGCTACAGTAGCATGCTGGAACTTGTCATTCCACAGCTACTATCTGCTATGGAACATGGAACTACAAGTGCCAGCATTCCCCATAAGTCTTCGTTTGTAACTAGTGGACAGATGTAAGTTGGAACGGTGTAAGTCGGGGACTGCCTGTGCTACACCCAACGCTAGCCCTTCATTCAATAAAGAGCTAAGTTGTACCTGAAATTGGAGCCACCTTTATCTGCTTTTTAGCATACAAGATGTTCCATCCATTTTGTTATGGCTTTTTGTTGCTTGCTGGATAAGTTGCACTGTTGGTGATTACCTGATTGTTGTAAGAATTTTAAATCATTCGCCACAATATGTTGCAAGATGTCCATTTCCTCTGTCCTAGAATTGACTGGGTAGAAATGAGGATTCTTAGTTCTCCATGATTTGGGACATAATACAGAATCTGTCCTGACATTAATAGTGTCCAACTCATGAAGACTTATTAATGCAACTTGTTCCAAAAAAATAAAGTCCTGTAAACTCATTAGATGTTTCTTCATGAGATGACAGAGATGAGTCCCTATTCTGGGAGTCCCAAAAATGACGTTTAACCGTTAAATTGCGAATAAAATTATTTATACTTTTCATTGTAGAAAACATGTTAAAGGACTTAGTGGTGACAAAATCCAATTGAGTGGCAGTTAGTTCACTATCCGACAGGTTCAATACAGCCAATGCTCATTGCTGCTGTGGATTTCAGTAGCCCACTCCATCATGGCTGTTTAAGGGCCTGAGTGTTTGTGTAAGGCATCCAAACTAGGCAACCATTTAGATATATAAAACCTATAAAAATAGAACAGGTTTTCATACAAATTGTCCCCCACCACCATCACCCAAATTACAATATAATGATTGTTCATGTGTATATATATATATACAGGAGTGTGGAGTGGTAGAGACGTGTAGTGATCATGGTTCTGGACTCCCCTGAAGTGATTGTGAACTTAGTAAACATAGTATGGAAATGTTTTAGTAATATCAGTAAAGGTTTCCAGAAGATCCTGAGATGGTATCTCCAGATAGCCACCTGTTTCTAATTTGGGCTTCCACATGAACATTTGGCAGTCAGTTTTGAAAATTATGCAAATAATGAGAGTGACGAAGTGGAATGTAGGGGCAAGGACAAAAGGTAGGGTTATGTGAGGGTTATTTTTTTCTCAAACATACTGTATATTATTTAACCTTAATAACTGATATATAATGTTTTGTGAGTAACCTTGATGATGTTACAACCCCTTTAAGGCCTCTTGTACACTTAACATATCACTGTAGCAGACTTATGGATTATCCAATTAACTCCTTTTATTTTTACTCAAGGGATCACACTAAAAGTGCAAAGACATTAAGGAATCATTATACTTGCTGTTAGTAGATAGGCAGATTATTAGGATATCACCATAGAATTTTGTGATTTCTCCCTGTAAAGTCCATATAGAACATGAGGTCCACTGCTAGCGTTAGAATGAGGGTGCCGACCGGCGGTGAGTTGCACACCTGCAATGTTTCGAGGGCGTTCCCTCTTTGTAAAGCATGCTCTCCTTTCAGGCACCTACTGTCAGTCTCTTCCCTGCCTAATAATCAAACACACTCACTGCTGAGTGAGTATTGCACCCCAGGTTCTGTCACTCCACTCCTATCCTCTGTACTCCGTAGTAATTAGTCAAACAGTGAAAATAAAAAGAAACTTCAATCAGTTATGTGCATTGAGAAAAAAAATCCTTGTTTGGTTCCTGCAGGGATTTGAACCTAGGACCCTTGTGCTGAAAGACAGAAGTGATAACCACTCAGCTACATTGTAGCTACTCACAGATAGGCATGGTGATGTCAAGCCTGCTGGCTCACATGCTATGCTGTTCAAACAAATCCTACACGACCCCTTTTGAGCACACTGAAAGCCGAAGCAGGACAAACTAGGCATGAAAGGCCTTCGTGGTAAAATCCCTTTAAAGAGAACCTGTCACATAGGTTATGCCCCCCTTGCTGAGGACAACATAAGCTAGTGTCAGACCTGCTGTTTCCAGTGCTGTGTCCCTTATTCTGTAAGATGCAGCAGTTTCAGAGCAATAAAGGCTCAAATCAACCAGAAAAGAGTCCAGCTTATTCACGAGCAGGTGTTAGCCCCGTTGTCAATTGTGAGGTAGGCAGGGCTGGCCTCAGGTGGGCGGGTCATGAAGTAAACGGACAATACGCGCCGCAATACGCCATGTGAACGCCCTAACTGTAAGCGTATGAGCACATAAAAAGTATTTAAATACGTACCACAAAGTGGATATATATATACATATTTGGATACGTTTTCTGGACCCTATTGTTTCTATTGCTTTTAACCCCTTACCGCCGGAGCCAGTTTTGGCCTCTCTGACAGAGCCCCATTTTTGAAATCTGGCATGTGTCACTGTACGTGAGAATAACTTTTTGACACTTTAACCTATCCATGTGATTCAGAGATTGTTTTCTCGTGACACATTGTGCTTTAAGATAGTAAGAAATTTTGGTCCAAAAAGTCCTTGTTTATTTGTGAAAAATATCAAAGAATCGTGAAAAATTTGAAAAATTTACCATTTTCAAACTTCAAAAATTTCTGTGTGTAAGACAGATAGTTATTCCACTCAAAATAGTTTATAACTAGCATCAACCATATGTCTACTGTAGGTTGGCATCTTTTTTTAAATGTCTTTTTTTTTTTATTTACGTCATTAGGGGGCTTAGAAATTTAGTAGTAATTTTCAAATTTTCAAGAAAATTTGCAATATACATTTTTTTAGGGACCAGTCCAGTTCTAACGTGATTTTGATTGGCCTGTATGTTAGATACCCCCATAAATGACTTCATCTAAGAAACTACACCCCTTAAAGTATTCAAAACAGCATTTAGGAAGTTTATTAGCCCATTAGGTGTTTCACAGGAATTAAAGCAAAGTGGAAGTGAAATTTCAAAATTTCACTTTTTTTTTTGCAGATTTAAAATTTTAATCCATTATTCACAAGAACACGGTAGATGTCATCAGGGAAATGCAACTTAATATTGATTCCCCAGATTCTGCCATTTTCAGAGATATCCCATATGTGGGCCTAGTGCGTGATTTGGCTCAACCACAAGCCCCAGAATAGGAGGAGCACCTACCGGACTCTGGGGTCTCATTTTCATTACGATTTTATTTAGGCGCCATTTCAGGTTTGCAGACGCCCTAAGGTGTTAAAACTTAATAAATACCCCTAAAAAGACCCCATATTGGAAACTACACCCTTAAGGAATATATCCAGGGGTGCAGTGAGTATATAGACCCCACAGGTGATTCACAATTTTTTTTTTAGTGTTAAGCTGTGAAAATTAAAAATGTTATTTTTTTTCCAACAAACTGCAATTTTAGCTGAAAATTTTCATTTTTACAAGGAATCCTGTAACAAAAGCATCCCAAATTTTGTTAAGCAATTTCTTCCAAGTTCGGCAATACCCTACATGTGGGTGTAAACTGCTGTTTGGGCGCATGGCAGGGCGTATAAGGGAGGGAGCGCTATTTGGCTTTTGGAACGCAGATTTTGGTGGGGCCATGTCGCATTTGCAAAGCCCCCAAAGTACTAGAACAGGTGAAACCTTCCAGAAGTCGCCCCATTTTGGATTCAACACCCCTCAGGGATCTCATCTAGGGGTGTACTGTGCATTTTGGGTGCACAGGTGTTCCAACGTTTTTTTTCAGTATTGGGCTATGAAAATGGGGGGGAAAAAACGCAGTTCCGCCATTGTTTTTTGGGCTTCATTCTTACAATATTCGCCGTACGGGATAAAAAACAGGATAACTTTACTATGGGGGTCGGTAAAATTACAATGATATAAATTTTATATCTTTTTTTTATGTTTTATTACTTTTACACAATAGAAATAGGTCTATAAAAAATTTAGTTTTTATGTTGTCCTATTCTGACAACCATAGCTTTTTTATTTTTCTGTATACGGAGCTGATTATGGGCTTGTTTTTTTGTGGGATGAGTTGACGTTTTTATTAGTACCATTATGGGGTGCATATGACGCTTTGATCACTTTTTATTAAGGTTTTTGTGAGGCATTTTGAACAAAATACAGCATTCTTGGTAGTGTTTTTTATTTTTATTTTTTACAGCGGTCACCGTGCGGTATAAATTACATGCTAGCTTTACTCAGCAGGTCGATACGATTACAGTGATACCAAATATGTATATTTTTTCATGTTTTACTGCTTTTACACAATAAAAACACTTTTATTCAAAAAGGAGAACACGTTGTTGCATCGTCGCAGTCTGAGAGCCATAACTTTTTATTTTTCGGTGTACGGAGCTGTTGGGTCGTGTTTTTTGCGGGATGACTTGACGTTTTTATTGGTATCATTTTTTGGGGACAAGACTTTTTCATCAGTTTTAAATCTGTTTTTTGGAAGGCAGGGTGACGAAAATACAGCAATCTTAGGAGTGTTTTTTATTTTTATTTTTAACAGCGCCCACTGTGCAGTATCCATGACAAGTTAGCTTTACGCTGTGGGTTGATATGATTACGGTGATACCCAATTTATATAGTTTTTTTTAATTTTGAATCACTTTTAAAAAAAAAATATGTTTTTATTGTGCAAAACAATTTTTATGCATCGCTGTCTTCTGAGAGCCATAACTTTTTCTACTTTTCTGTATACAGAGAGGAATAAGGACTTTTTTTTGCGGGATGAACTGACGTTTTAATTGGTACAAATTTGGTGTTTATATGAGTTTTTGATCGCTTTTTATTCCATTTTATGTGCAGCGGGATGAACAAAAATCGCAATTCTTTGATTTTTTTTTTTTTTAACAGTGATCACCGTACGGGTTAATTAATATGACACATTTATAGGACAGGTCGTTACGCATGCGGCGATACCAAATATGGGTACTTTATTTATTTTTGATCTTTTTTGGGGCGTTTGGCGTCTGTAAAGGGGAAAAGGGCGGTGTACGTGTTTTTATTTTATTTTTTGTGTTTGTGTTTTACTTTTTTTCACTTTTTTAAAAATTTTTTAAACTTCTTTTTAACTTTCCCCATAGGGGATGTATAACACCGATCTTCAGATCTTCTGAAGGTAGCTGTTATAAGGCAAGCCAGTACATAGCACTGTTGCTATGCACTGGTCGCCATGACAACTGTCAGTCACGATGCCCACAATGCATTGTGGGCATCGTGATGTCACAGACGGCTCTGGGAAGTGATCTTCAGTTCCCGGGGCTGTCTGGTAGGAGATCGTTGCTGCACTCTCGTGCAGCAGCGTGCCGAGGAGCAGGCAGGAGGGGCTCCCTCCTCCTGCCTCCGTCATAGCTCCGACGATCTTAAAAGGTAGTCGGAGTTAAGGGGTTAAACACCTGCGGACGGAGCTCACTCCGGCAGGGGGTGATTCAGCAGGAAGCCAGCGGTAATTTACCGCTGGTCCCCGTTTGCTATCGCACGCGGCTTGCCCGCAAGCCCGCGCGATCGCCAGGACGGATGCATACGTCCAATGTCGGGAAGGGGTTAAATACGTAAATCGGATCAAGAACTGACATGTCAATTCTTTGAACGCATCCGTTTAACGCAATGCAAAAACATATGTAATCAATGTAATCACACTTGAACATTGTTAAATACGTATTGGGGACTGTTTTTCAGTACATAAGACGTACCCAAATCCGTATTTAACAAATGTCGTGTGAACATACCCTAAGATCTGGTGAACACTGTGTTTGACCATAGAGCAAAACGTATACGTTAAACGTATGCCAAACGTGCACTGTTTTGAGCAGGCGTTTGACATCCGTTTATTTTTTTTTAACTAGCTTTTCTATTTGCTGTCGCCTGTTTTACCTTGAGATTTGATTGAGTAGGTTTGTTCATATAATTATGACGCATACAAACGTATACGTTTACAGCATCGGCACAAACACTAGGATACGATTTCCATTGACAAACATTGTAAAAAAAAAAGTATACTGTAACGTATAAATTTTTTTCAACTTGAAAAATCATCGCCCTGTCTCCTCCATCTGTTAAAATTAAATGCATATTTGATGGAAAATATGCACATTACACATCCATCTACCAATTAATACGTTAAACCATCCGTTATTTCATACGTCAGAACGAATCCGTAATGCGTTCAAAATAATGCAGTGTGTGCTGAGCCTAAGTGTTGTATTTCCCTGCAGCAGCACCACAGGGAGAATTGAATACTACACAGTGTCCATTCAAATCAATCGGTTGTTTTAGTAATGCAGGGCAGGATGGTTCACAGGCGCTGCTTTTTGTAGCCTCTTACTACTCGGGCCAAGAGATGAGGATCCAGGTTATTGCTGATAATATTTACACTTCTCAGAACAAGGCTGGCCAGAAAGAAGGACCATCAAGCAAATCTCTCAGAGCTCACATAAGGGAAGTCAGAGACAGGAATACACATAGGGGAACTTAAAAAAAATTATACTTAAAAAACAACCACCCATTTAAAAAACAAAACATATAATAGTCGCATATTGCTTGCCAAATTTTGATGGTAGAGTCATTTTAACTGAAAGGTCTCTCCTCTGTTTGTCTATAGATAGAGAGCTGGGGACGGGGAAAAGTGAATATCGGACGCACCTTCTATGGCCACGGTGGCTTCTCTCCATACCTGGCCCGGTTTTACCGGATGTTTAAGGGTATGTTCACACGGCATCTTGCGGTGCGTATCTGTGTGCACCGCAAGACGCCGTGTGTTTAGAAGAGCATATCACTTCTTTCTGCTGGCGTTCAATACGCGGCGGGGAAGATGGCAGGTAATCATAGCTCCAGGGCCGGGACGACGGGTAGGCAGAGGTAGGTGATCGCCTAGGGCGCCTACCTCTGCCTGTCCCTAAGGGGCGCAAACAGGGGCCCCGAACATCGCTGGGCTCCAGGCCGCTGCCGTGGGCCTGAAGCGCCGGCGGTCTCTTTGACCACTTCTGCGGAGCAGAGAGCGAGCGCTCCCTGCTCCGCAGACAGTGTCGGACCCGCTCACCGGAGGATCGCTGGATCCTCCGGTAAGCCGCAGGGCCGACACAGCGGGGCCGCCGGGTCCTCATAGCGCTGAGGACCCGTCGCGGCCCCGTGCGGCACAGCTGGCAGCGTCGCGATGAAGTGATGTCATCACGACGCTGCCTCTCCCCAGACGCACAGCCCGTCAGAGGCCGTGTGCCCGAGGAGCTGCCGGAGGAGCGTCCCGGCGCTGGAGGCGTGATGATATCATCACGTCTCCAGTGTTGGACTGAAGAGAAGCGTGCGGCCGGGAAAGAAGAGGAGCGCGCGGCCGGGACAGAGGTAAGGGGAGTATTAAGGTGGTTATTTTTGCCTGTGGCCCCATATGCCTTCCTGTGGCCCCCATACGCCTGCCTGTGGCCCCATCCTCCGGCCTGTGGCCCCCATACTCCTGCCTGTGGCCCCATACTCCTGCCTGTGGCCCCATACTCCTGCCTGTGGCCCCCATACGCCTGCCTGAGCCCCCATACGCCTGCCTGTGGCCCCCATACGCCTGCCTGTGGCCCCCATACGCCTGCCTGTGGCCCCCATACGCCTGCCTGTGGCCCCCATACGCCTGCCTGTGGCCCCCAAACCCCTGCCTGTGGCCCCCAACCCTGCCTGTGGCCCCCATACGCCTGCCTGAGCCCCCATACGCCTGCCTGTGGCCCCTAAATGTCTGCCTGTGGCCCCCATACGCCTGCCCGTGGCCGCTATAGGCCTGCCTGTGGCCCCATACGCCTGCCTGAGCCCCCATACGCCTGCCTGTGGCCCCCATACGCCTGCCTGTGGCCCCCCTACGCCTGCCTGTGGCCCCCATACGCTTGCCTGTGGCCCCATACACCTGCCTGTGGCTCTATATGCCTGCCTGAGCCCCTAGCTATATACCTGCCTGAGCCCCTAGCTATATACCTGCCTGAGCCCCTATAGCTATGTACCTGCCTAAGAGTGACCCTATATCTATATACCTGCCTGAGTGCCCCTATATTTATATACCTACCTGTCTAAGGGGATAATATATACCTGTCTGACTGAGGAGACATATATACATATACCTGCCTGACTGAGAGGGCATATCTATATACCTGTCTAACTGAGGGGACTGATATACTTATAAGTAAGGGGTTGCTGGAAATGTGAGGATTCTAAGATATTTGTGTCCAAATCCTCAGGGACGAGTCGTGGCCGGGAGAAATCAGCATGAAGGTGTGAACCGGATGGAGAAGAAAAGGGAAAGTGAACGACGCTGATCAGAAATGATGTCTCCGGTGAGTCACTAAATGTAACTGCAGTGTAATCACTTATATTTCTGCAGAGCGTCTACATACAACTAGTATCTACCACTATCTGGTCACTGTATGGCGGTGGTATATGTAATCAGAGCCTGTGTACAGCTGATGGTCATATGTGGGGGTCGCGTTCGATCAGGGTCTGCCAGGATTATTTGATCTTTAAGTAGTAATAGTTCTGGGTCTTGGTCTTGTAGGAGTGTTTTTTAGTAACAATCCTTTGTCTGGTAGATTTGCTCCATGTATCGGTGGATTATTTAGTGACTTATTTAGGGGTATTACACTGTCATATGGAAGGGAGCGATTTTGAAAAAGCAAATTTGTCAGGGCTGATTTTCATTGTGCAGTGACTGCTGAGGAGATGGACGGGAGCTATGTGGAATATGCAGAAAATTAGTGACAGGACCTGGCGCAGGGTGAGAGGAATTAGTGTGTGGGGGGGGGGGGGAGGGGGGGCCGCCATTGGCTGTACTTGCCTAGGGCACCAATATGCCTTGTCCCGGACCTGCATAGCTCTCTATAGATTTTGCGCTGCAATGCGCCCCGACATACATCCTGTAATTACAGTAATCATAGTTCAGAGAGCTATGATTACCATAATTATAGGACGTATGTCGGGGCGCATTGCAGCGCAAAACCCATAGAGAGCTATGATTACCGTAATTACAGAATGTATGTCGGGGCACATGGCAGTACAATTACACCCCGAAATACGTCCTGAAAGATGCCGTGTGAACATACCCTTACCCTGAAATGCTGTAGCAAATCACATAACTGGAACCGTTGTGCGGGCAGCATGAACCAGATTACAGGTTTTCTCTAAGGGCGACATGGATGAATTCGAATGCGTACTTTTTTTTTACTTGGCGCCGACACTCCAGTTCTCCAGAGTGTAGAATACGACAGTATGAAGATTTTTGGCGCATTACATAGAGCTTCATGC
The DNA here is from genome assembly GCA_025379985.1 of Phyllomedusa bahiana. Classification (NCBI taxonomy): domain Eukaryota; kingdom Metazoa; phylum Chordata; class Amphibia; order Anura; family Hylidae; genus Phyllomedusa; species Phyllomedusa bahiana. Next base: position 72,209 of record JAODAL010016138.1, read on the forward strand.
GCCAAACTTTGTATGGGCATAGAGTGTAATGTGCCAAACTTGGCGCACTAAGCTCTATGTAATGTGCCAAAAATCTGTCGTATTCTACACTCTCAGAATCTCATAATCCGAGCATTGAAACATTAAGAGAGCGACATGTATGAATTCAAATGCGTACTTTTTTTTTTACTTGGCGCCAATACCACAATTCTAAATAAATATAGAAGAGTGTAGAATACAACAGATTTTTGGCACACTACATAGAGCTTAGTGCGCCAAGTTTGGCACATTACGCTCTATGCCCATACAAAGTTTGGCGCATTAAGCTCTATGTATTGCGCCAAAAATCTGTCATATTCTACACTCTTCTATATCTATTTAGAACTCTCGTGACGGCGCCAAGTAAAAAAAAAAAGTATGCAATCGAAATCAAACATGTCGCCCTAAGTATCTTGAAATGTTATAGTGCTACACTGAAAAAATTTAATACTTTTCATGGGCACTTTATACCACCTTAAAAGTCAAGAAAAATTGCACTTATTTGTAATAAAGACTAGCAAAACCCTCCAGGCGCTGAACCATTTACTACACCTCCCCGCTGTGTCGGCTTAAACCGAGGCAGTACACATCTGTAAATATCTTCAGGCCGCGGCCGAGCTCAGTATCATATGCAACATTTTGATAATATTTGTTTTAGTGTTTAAATTCTGCACATGCCAAGTGTCACATATCCTGGACCCAATTTCAACGCATCTTGCTCTATTTTTCCATTCAATTAGAGGCGCACGCAGCGAGGGTCACATAGCTGTGCAAATACTGTAAACAGATGTCAATAATATTAATTGCCCTGAGCCCCGTCTTTATGTTTTCTTTAGAATTATTTCCAGCAATTGCATCCTGAACCGTTCCGTCTCTTATTAAAACCCTCCAGTCTCTCGTTCAGTGTCTGTGTTTATAAAAAACTGTATATTTATGAGCGAGAGCAAAGTGTTATTAGGGAACATCAAATATACAAGGAGCTTAGAGTCTCATTAAAAGCACAAGTAAAACTGCGCTTAACAACAAAAGAACTGGACCTTTATTGTGGTAGAAGATGGAAAATGTTTCCGCTCGCTGGACCACATTTGGGCCTATTGACGGATAAGACAAACTTGGCCTTATTAATGATGGACTAAGAAATTGTGGGGGTTAAAGCGAGGGTAGTTACCAGCTAGGGACAGCAGTGTGGGCCGGAATGAGTTTGTAGAGGGCAGGATGTAGTTTGGCCCATTTTCAGATAAGTTTCCATTTCATCCAGTCCATTGGCTTTACTGATTTGGTCAAATAAAATCCAATCATAAAGGGGTTTTGCCACGATGTAATGTTGACGTGGGATCCTCCAAAATGGGTATTTAATCACTTTTCTAAATATATGTCTTTAAAAAAAGTGAAGCCTGTGACAGCTTGTTGTCTGCACTTATCTCCTGGCAGGGAACATGAATGAGCTTTGAAGGGAGTGGGAGAAAAAGTCTCTGTCTCCTGTATAGAGAATCCACTGGTTCTAATGTAATTATCAGAGTAAGGATTGCAGACGCTCCCTGAGCAGAACCCCCCTTCTCCCCCCTCCCCCCTCCTACCCCCCCCCTCCTACCCCCCTCCCTGCAGCTTTGAATGGACTGTGGAAAAATTAAACATTGTCTCCTGGAAAGAGAAAGCACAGGTTGTAAAGGGGACAAAGCAGACGCTACCTTGGCGCACAGTGTCCAAGAAGGAATGAAAGAAAGCTGCCTGCCCAGAGCTAATCTTTTCTCCTCAGCAGATAGGAGGCATAAAACAAAACCCATTAACTTGTGCACAATAGTTCATCTTGATGCAGCAAAACAATGTTTGCTCAGCCACAGAGACTGAGCCTCCGGGACATGCAGGGGAGGTGGTGCTATGACATCACAGAGGAAGTGCTTGTTTTTTTTAAACACAGAAACACAACGCCCCTCTTTTCAAGGCTCAAGGCTCAAATTCAACCTGTTAGCTGAGGAAATCACTTCTTGGCAAAACCCCTTTAAGCTTTTAGTACAAACAATGGAAGCTTAAATTCACCCAGATTATGGCCATCCAAAACGTACTCGTGATATGACCTGTCTCTTTTTCTTTGCCTCCTTCTCTTACCAGAGAAACTGGTGGGAACATTTTACACACGTTTGCCATTGTTTAATATTGTGTCATAACCTTTATAACTATTTTATATTGGTGAAACTATCGCTGCACTTTTAGGACGAGTGTTATAAAAAGGGTTCCCACTTGGATTTACAGTTAAATGCTTCTGCTTTCGCTCTGACTGACCCGATCAGTGCTTGTGTAATGTTGAGGTCTTTTATCTCAATGCCATCATGAAATACTGAATTCACATGAGCAGCTGTTATGAGGAGCGTTGTGGATGCAGTTTACTGTATCCAGATACAGTAAACATCCTGCTAAAAAAGAACTTTCAGGGGGAACATTGTGGGGAGAGCCTTAAAGGGGTTTTGCCACGGTCTAATGACGTGGGATCCTCCAAAATGGCTATTTAATCACTTTTCTAAATAAATGTCAGTAAAAAAAGTGAAGCCTGTGAGATCTACAACCTTCCTTACATACCCTTAGTTTCCTGACAGTTTACATTAGACACAGGAGCTGATCTGGTCGCACTTGCCTTGTTTGCACTTCTTATCTGATGGCAGGGAACATGAACAAGCGAAGGGACTGGGGAGAAAAGATCCTGTATCTTTTGTATAGAGAATCCACTGGTTGTAATGTAATTAACTGAGTAAACATGCAGACGCTCCCTGCTCAGCCACCTCCCCCCCCCCCCCTGCATCAGTTTGTGAACAAATGATAGAACGCTGCCTGATTGGAGCTTATCTTCTCTCCTGTGCACAATACAGTTATCCCCTGTGGATTAGCCAAACAATGTTTACTCAATTACAGAGACTGAATATCAGGAGCCTGCATGGGAGGTGGTACAATGACATCACAGAGGAGGTACTTGTTTTTTTAAACACAGAAACACAACGCCCCTTTTTTCAAGCCTTAAGAGGGGAGTATCAGCCTGTTAGGTCAGGAACTTACTTCTTGGCAAAACCCCTTTAAAGGGGTTGTCTCACTACAAGGATTGCTTTTTATGTTAAAGATCTTGCAAAAACAAGTCACTTTGCAATATGTGTCCATTAACAGTGTCCTACCTATTCTGAGATATCCCCTCTTGTATGGGCTGCATCAGCTCCTCAGGTCGCTATAGCTACAGACCTGTTTGATCTCTCCTGATAGGCTGCCAGCACTGGTTGCTATAGCTACAGACCTGGCTTCTACTGCAGCCTAGTGGAAGCCAGTAAACACGCCCCTGAATTCAAAGTGAAACCAGGAAAACAGGACTGAGGTAAGATGAATCAATGTTGTGAGACAACCCCTTTAGGTGCCAGTCGCTCTCAGTCAGTAAGCACTGCATGGAGTTTTCTTAGCACTGCTGTTTTCTGTAGATAAGGCAAGCACCTTGATGTTTTTCTGGGGCAAAGTTATGGGGGAACCAGGGGTAGTAGCTGCTACTCATCTGATGCCCAACCAGTATCAAGGATGGTTTCTGCTCTATGCGTGATTCTCGTGGGCTTTAGACTATCGCCTCAGCAGCTGGAGCATCCATATGCACTTGTGTCACTCCACCCCTGGTGTCAGATGAGGTGAGGGAGTAGGCCTTTAAAGCTATGCCTCAAGCTGCACATCTGCTGAACACAAATAAAACACACAAGTATCCTAAGGCTATGTTCACACAGCTTAATTGCGGGGCGTAATTTCGCCCCGCAATTACGCCGTGTGGACGGGGCGGGAGCGGGGGAGTAAGCAGGGGGCCGGCACTTCGCCGGCCCATTGACTATCACTGCTAGCGGCGCGTATACGCCGCTAGAAAGTGACATGCCCAATTAATTTCCCCCGCCCGCGGATTCGCCGGGCGGGAGAGGAGACGTAATCCATAGTTCTCTATGAGTAACTGGAATTACCGTAAATGAATGGCCGTTTTCGGCCCGAATTGGCGCACTTCAGCGCGTAATTACGGACCGAAATACGGCCCATTTTAAGCCGTGTGAACATGGCCTAACACTACCACTTCAATGTATAGTAAGATAATTACTAGTGCTGCATTTTGAATTTGGATCGAAGTCAAATTCGACCTAAATCCGAGTGCTTTGATTCAAGTTGGTCCAAATTAAATTTTACAGTAAATTGTCAAAAAATGGTCTCTAACCCTAGTAGTAACCCTAACCCTAAGTTGGAGTTAGGACGTTTATGGTGAACTAACCTCTACATGGTGCTTCTTGGTCCAGCATCACTTTCACTCTGGCGTCACTTCTAGTCCCACTGCACATTAGGCTGAAAGTAACAATGGAGTGGAAGTGATGTTGGAGCAATGGCGCCACTTGGCCCAAAAGCGCAGCAGATAGGTAAGTTAACCCTAAAAACGCTAACCTTAAAGGAGATGTATCGCTTCATCAGTTCGGCTGATCTCTTGAAGCTTGATCCTCTCATTTCCTGAAATTCAGGGGCGTTTCTTCCCCTCCCAGCTGGGCGTTTCATAACTGAAAAGGGATGACATCATTCCCTCTTCACTGTTCATGCTGGCTCTAATGTGTGTCCCCTCCTCCACATTTGTCACATAATCTCCAAAAAATTGGGAATCTCACAAGAGAACAGAGAGTGACTTTTGATCACTATATTTACTATTTTGCCATAGGCAAACTTAAACTCTATCAGTTCTCTATCTATTAAACACTAAAACGTAACTTTTATTATATCTAACTCTTTTAAACCCCTATACACACTATTTAAAAACCTGATCTCTATCCTCATCATTAACCCTTTTTGCTTCTGAAAGAGGGAATAACTCCTTTCTATCATCAAGTCTGGTGGAACCCCACCTATTAACAGGAGAGCCTTATATCTATAGCAAGTCTAGCTTTCAGAAAGGGATCCCAAGCCAACTACTTGGGCAGTCGTCCCTAATCTCATAGACACAGAACAAATAAGGCCCCCTTGTGACACCGTCTGCAGCAGGTGACACTTGTAGACAGAGGTGAGAGATCACATTTAAAACGTCATGCCTGACCTCGCCGACATGTTTCGCCAGCTAAACCCGACTTTATCAAGGCTTAGAGGTCCGATCACATGTGGTCTGAGCTCACTTCCTTTTATATCATGTTAGGTAAACACCCCATACAGGTGCTCACCAATTAGCCATCCGTCTGTCTGACCAGCACTGGAGAAGTTTGTTTACAGAAACAGAAGATAAGGAATACTGTGAGAACAAGGCAGCTTTGCTAATGACATCCAATTGCAAAGTTGCTTGTTTTCACTGTCCCCTTATTCTGAAGGCCATTTAATGTAATGATACAACCCCTTTAACTTCAACTTAGGGTTAGTTACCATTAAGTTTAGTTCTGGGGACTGAGGAAAAAGATTTGAGTTTGCGATGCCCTGAACCAAATATGTTTTACAAGTTCGGTCAAACCAGTGTTAAACTGAACGGGGATAGTCGTGCAGTGCAGATAACTACGTTTTGTACTTACTGCTATACTCGCTGCAGGCAGCTTTGCAGGTTGAACACTATAAGGCATCTTCTTTACTTCAAATGACACATTGGCAGTAAGTGAGTAATATTCATTGTCCCTCTGCAACAAAAACACATTTTTAAATTAGTATGCAATGCTATAAGTTAATAGAATAATAAATACATACTTCAATGTAATTATGTATTCATTAAAGAGGTATTGGCATCTTACGTTCTGTTGCTGCACCAATTTTTGCAAAAGTGAAGCTGCTATGTTGGTTATAACTAGTGTTGATCAGACTGTTTGAGAAATATTAAGTTCGAGTCTTCATGATTTTTTAGAACTCGAGCCAAAGCGAACATTTTACTATTTGTATTTACTTTACTTTATATGTATTTTACTGTTTGTTCGAGTAAATGTTCACATTCTACATAGAGTTCGAAAAGCTATTTTAATAGTTTTTAGACGCATTAAATCAGTGTTAAGTGCGCCTGAAAGTACAATCCTCTCAAAAATCTGGCATCAGGTATACCTTGCATAATAAACATAATGTGCTTAAAAAGGCGCCTTGCGCAACTCGCGGCATCTAGCTTATCATTAGAAGTGTATGTAATGCGCCTAACGAGGCGCATTGCGCACAGAGGCACATAGCATATTATTACAAGTGTATGTGTTAGGCGCATTTCATATACTTGTAATGACATACACTACCAATGAAAATACCGCGATTAGCGCAAAACGTGGCACATAGCATATCATTGGTAATGTATGTAATGCACCTATCGAGGCACATAATGCACGGAGGTGCATAACGTGCCTCGATAGGCATTACATACGCTTCCAATGATATGCTATGTGCCATGATTTGCGCTAATCGCGGCACATAGCATTTCATTGGTAGAGTATTTAATGCGCCTATCGAGGCACATCGCACACGGAGGCGCATAACTTATCATTACAAGTATATGAAATGCGCCTAATACATATACACTTGTAATGATATGCACTGCCCCACGATCGGAGGGTAGTTCCCGCTTCACCTGTATAGGTATAAAAATTAAGCGGAACATCTTCTCCCATGACTTTAATGGGGTTCGAAGTTCGAGTCGAACTTCGAACCGAACTTCCCAAAGTTTGAGGTTTGCCTCGAACTTTTTAGGGCTCGCTCATCTCTAGTTATGACTTTTAGAAATGACAATGGGGCGCCACGGTTGTTAGCGTTCTGAAACATATCATCGGTTGTTAGCAACCTAAAACAGCTCTTGTTTAAACTTGAGTGCACAAAATATCTCTGATTTACACAACTGTGAAATGCAGATACCACCGTGTTCTATGTGTCGGAAATCATGTGGTCTGAACTCATAAACCAAGACATATTACTCACTGCTGTTTCACTCAATGCTCCGGTAAGATCTTTCCACATGAGCCCATATGGTCTAAACCAACCAAGTAAGACCCCCTCCCAACTAGGCTTGTTGTCTCATCTGTAATCCCTATTCCAGTGCTTATGTTTTGTGGTGGTTGTGGTCTTCTTGTTGAGGTTCTTCTTCGCATGTCAACATTGAGTGTTTATTTTCCTATAAGAAGAACCATCTGATGACAGGAAAGACTAGCACGGTGTATACTGATGGCTTCAACATCCACAATGACTACTACATCCATCAGAATGAAGATCCCAGATGCAGGTAAGCTTTCTGCAGCGGCATCACAAATCCCCAAAGTCTCCAGGATAAAAAACAGACTTCCACAGATGAAAACTTGTAGTAACGTGATAGATAACTGGCTCGATGCCAGATGTTAGCAGAAGTCCAAGATTTCCATTTCATCCTCTCCCCAGTCAAGAGAAAACATTTCTAAAATTTGGAGGCTCCCTGACATTGTGCACAACATTTACTTCCAATTAAAGAAAAACTGGAGCAGAATAGAATAATTTATGGCTTCTTTTCCTGAAGTAATTTCTTACAGACTTTGTATCACACGCATACATTAAATACATTTCTTCCTTTGTTTTGTCTCAACAATATCATTCTATATTTAGAGATCCCAGGAGGGACAAGGAACTGTTTTACTCTCAAAATTGTACTTTTTATGGTTGCTTTTCATACACTTGTACAATGGAACTAGATATGTTGGACACTAAAACAATGTTATCATAGATGGGACAAAGCTGCACTGGTTTGTACTAGTCTCAAAAGAAACCAAGGATCTACTGGTGGGCTCAAGTTCTGATACACTAATGAGCTCCTAAAATCACCTAGATGTTCAGCAAGTGATAAATGAAGCTATTTGGCATCATTTTATTGGGTTTAATATAAATGGACTAATAAACTTTGCAAAATAATTTCCTCTAATGTGTCCAAGGTACACCCATCCAACCCTGTAACTTTTGGTGTCATAGTTCCATTGGACCCTCGCTTAGGAAATAGTAATTGCATACCTTTGGAGACTTAGTCTCCAAAAGTATGCAATTACTATTCCCTATGCGAGTGTCCAATGGAACTATGACACCAAAAGTAACCATAGTGAAGAGTCCCTTTAAATATGCACTGAGGCCCAGGAATTGATCTATATATTCCAGTTTTTCTTGGTGCCACGCTAGCGATTTACTAGATGAAATATCAATGTATATACTGTATATATATATCAACCATAGATGTCCATAAGTAAAATTATGTGTAATAATGAGAAATGACACAGGGAAAAAGTATTGAGCACGCTTACTGCCGTGTTTTTAATATTTGGTACAAAAGCCTTTGTTGGTGATGACAAGACGCCTCCTGTATGGAGAAACTGGTTGCATGCATTGCTCAGGTGGGAATTTGGCCTCTTCTTCCACACAAATGCTCTTCAGATCCTGAAGCTTCCGTGGGCTCCTTCTATGAACTCCGAGTTCTGAAACTGAGAGTTTCCTTGGCCGTGTGTTCAGGATCATTGTCTTGCTGAAATGTCCACCCTTGTTTCATCTTCATCATCTTGGTAGATGGCAGCAGGTTTTTCATCAAGAATGTCCTTTTACATTTATCCATTCATCCTTTCTTCAATGATATGAAGTTTTCCAGTGCTTTATGCTGAAAAACAGCCCCCACCATGATGCTCCCATCTCAATACTTCACTGTTGATCTGGTGTTTTTGGGTTGATATGCGCCGCCTTTTAGCCTTCAAACATGGTGTGTGTTATGGCATCCAAAAAGTTAAATTTTGGTCTCATCTGACGAGACTATATTCTCCCAGTATTTCACAGGCTTGTCCTAATGTTGTTGAGCAAACCTTAAATGCGCTTGAACATGCTTTTTGGTCAGCAGTGGGGTCTTGCCGGGTAAGCATGCATACAGGCCATGGAGGTTGAGTGCATTACTTATTGTTCTCTTTGAAACAAATGTACCTGCTGATTCCAGGTGTTTCGGTAACTCTCCACAGGTGTCCTTTGCTCTTGAACAATTCTTCTGGTAATTCTTTTCACTCCTCTGTCTGATTCTTGCAGGGAGCACTTAGTCATGGCCGGTTTATAGGGTAATGATGTTCTTTCTACTTCTGGATTATGGCTCTTACAGTGCTTACAGTGGAACCTTCAGTAGTTTAGAAATTCTTCTGTAATCAATGTTATCAGTATGTTTTGCAGTAAAGTTGCAAAGGTCTTGAGCCAGCTCATTGGTTTTACCCATTATGATATTTTTCTTGTTTGGCACCTAGGTAATGAGACACCTAGTGGCAGAATTGCTTTCTAATTACTAATAGATTTCAGCTGGTGTCATGACTTTCCAGGGCTTTTTGCACCTCTCTTTCTTCATGTGTTCAATAAATTTTCACTGTGTCATTTCTCATTATTATACATAAGGCTATGTTCACACGGCTTAAAATGGGACGTATTTCAGTCCGTAACTAAAGCGCCGACTGCGCGAATTAGACGGAATACTCCT